>APFE030805238.1:75131-141064 GCA_000404065.3 Pinus taeda
TGTGTTAGTATTTTTTGATGATATACTAATCTACAACAAGTCTTTGAAGGATCATGTTGAACATGTTGACAAGGTGCTACAACTATTGGAGGAGAAACAATTATATGCAAAAAGATCCAAATTTTCTTTGGAGTACAAAAGGTGGAATATATGGGTCATATTGTATCTCATGAAGGAGTTAAGGTACACCCTAACAAAATTAAAGCCATTAAGGAATGGAAAATCCCCACATCCATAAAGCATCCACAAGGATTTCTCGGGTTGATAGGGTATTATAGCAAGTTTATTAAGAATTATGGGAGAATAGGAGCACCTCTAACAACATTATTGAATAAAGATGCATTTTCATGGACTCCAGAAGCAACAAAGGCCTTCGAACATCTTAAAGAGGCAATGTGCAAGCACCAGTCTTAGCTACATCGGACTTCACAAAAACATTAATTGTGGAATGTGATGCTTCAGGAAATGGAATTGGTGTTGTTTTAATGCAAGATGAAAGACCCATTGCTTTTGAAAGTCGTCCAATCAAGGGAAAGTTTTTACACAGAGCTATTTATGAGAAGGAAATGTTGGCAATACTAGATGCACTTAAGAACTGGCGACCCTACCTAATGGGAAGACACTTCAAGGTAAAAACGGATCATGATAGTCTTAAATACTTTTTAGAACAAAGATCATCCTCTGAAGAGCAACAAAAGTGGGTCAAAAAGATGTTGGGTTATGACTTTGAAATCATCTACAAAAAAGGGAAGCAAATGTGTTGGCATAAGCACTCTCAAGAAAGGATGAGGATGTGGAATCATTGTTGTGCGCCATTTCTATTATCCAAATAGATTGGATAAACGAAGCAAGGGAGGAATGGAAGAATGATGAAGAAGTGTGGGCACTTATTCGAAAGTTACAACAAGATTCTAGTACATCTGATACATTTAGCTGGAAAAATGATTCGTTATGGTACAAAGATTGCTTATACCTCTGTAAGAATTCCCAGCTCAAACAAAACATTCTTATGGAATTGCACACTTCTCCCTTAGGAGGGAACTCAAGATTTTTAAAAACTTACCACAGGGTTAAAAAGGAATGTTTTTTGGATTGTCTTAAATCAGATATTCAAAAGTTTGTGGCGGAATGTTTGGTTTGCCAAATAAATAAAGTTGAAACAATTAAGACCCCAGGTTTATTACAACCTTTATCCATTCCAAGCCAACATTGGGAAGAGGTTTCAATGGATTTTATCACAGTTTTACCCAAGTCTGAGGGAAGAGTGTCATCATGGTGGTAGTTGACAGACTTACCAAGTATGCACACTTTTGTGCATTATCACATCCATTTAAAGCCAGTACAATTTCTATTGCATTCACGGAAACAATTCAAAAGCTACATGGAACCCCAAAGATTATTGTAAGTGACAGAGATCCCATTTTCACTGGAAATTTTTGGACATAATTTTTTTCTTGTCTCGGTACTCAGTTAGCTCATATCTCATCTTATCATCCCCAATCTGATGGGAAAACTGAGATAGTAAACAAATGTTTGGAACGATATCTTTGTTGCTTTGTATCTGATAAACAGACACAATGGGTCAAATGGTTGCCTCTGGCTAAATGATGGTATAACACTACCTTCCATATAGAAACAAAAATGACCCCATTTATGGCACTTTATGTATATTAGCCACCATCCATCACATCATATTTAAGAGAAAATTCTATGGTTCAAGCAGTGGAACATCACATCGAGTATCAACAACAAGTCCTCTAACTCTTAAAGGATAACCTCGTGTTGGTGCAAAATAGAATGAAAAATAGGCAGATCAACATCACGGCGAAAGAAGTTTTGATGTAGGTGATTGGGTATTCCTTCGGCTACAACCATATAAACAAATGTCCCTCAAGCAAGCTAAGAAGGATAATAAATTATCACCAAAGTATTATGGTCCGTACAAGGTGTTGCAAAAGATTGATACTATGGCATACAAATTGGAGCTTCCTACAGCTTCTCAAGTGCACCCAGTTTTCCATGTTTCATGTTTAAAGAAGGTTATGGGCGACAAGCTCCCAGGTCAAACAATATTTCCAAAACTTGACGAGGAAGAAAAAATTATATTGGAACCGGAAGTAGTCACAGAAACAAGAACTCGACAGCTATGAAATCGATCAATTTCAGAGTATCTCATCAAGTGGAAGAACTTCTCCGCTGAAGATTCCACATGGGAGGATGAGAATTTTATACAAAAGCATCCAGAACTACTCAAGCGTTGAGGACAACACTTTTTTGAAGGAGAGGGCATGTTAGCCCTTTTTGACTAGTGATTTACCCATTACATTGTATTTGTATCCCTATTATATTTGTGCCTATGTCCCATATTGTAACTGTTGCCCCATAGAATCCCTCTATTGTTATTTTTGTGCCTTTATATTATTATTGTTAGGTCGGTTGGGTTATATTGTGACTCCTTAGACTCCTACATATAGAAAGGAGGTTTTGTCATTGGAATCATCAAAGGATCATTCATTGGTGTAATGTAAAGGAGGTTCCCCCCTCGAAGAGGCTGAATTCTAAGGCATTGATCTATCTTTTCTATCTTTTTGTGAGCTGGTTTCATAACATATTGAGTGGTGAAATACATGTTGATTCAAGTTCTTATCCCAAAGCAAATGAGTTGTCTCGAAGAATTATTGTAGACATATGGCAAAAGGAGGGTGCATTTATAGATACGATCAATAATGTCAATCTTGTTTCAAGTGCTAATGGACCAAGCAACATTTTTGTATATCAATACACTCACTGGGCCAATCTTGAAGATAAAATGGTCTTTGTTCTGAGAGATAAAAGGAATCCTAGTGAGAAAAATAGTTTTCAAAAGGTATTATTTTATTCAAGAAGTCAGCACGTTGGCGTTAAAATTGATGGGTGCCAACCTGTTATTCCTTCTTTTGTGGGGTGCCTAGGAAAGCACATTCAGGGTCAATACTGCTAGCAATCCCAGGTGTTGACATTAAAATAATTGCTCAAAATCACAATAGTAATGGTCTTCTGAAAAAGGGGTGATTTGGTTCTTCAAACTTTGACAGGATCAGATGACCTGTTTTTGGGTGGTCCTTTGTATGATGATACTGAGTACTATGTTGAAGCTTCCAAGGGATATTATTTAAAAATACTTGCATAGGACCCATTTTGAAGCATAGTTGTATGCTCATCCAATTTGATTGGATTCCCCACTCGACTAGCCAAACCAAAAAGAATATTTGATCGTCACTATTCGACCTTCTATGCACTCCTTGCGCTTGTCGTCCTCAGTAGAGGAATCACTAAATTTGTGTCAAACGGCCACTAGATATGGACAAAACCTCTTCAATTGCATTACTTCAAACTAAAACCATGTAAGTTTGGATTTTACTATTGCTTTCAATGATTTACAATGAAACGAGTGTAAATGCAGGTTGTATGTGGATAAAATAGAAACCACTATAAATGTAGGTTGTCTTGTATGTGTATGCAGGGGAATACATGATAAAATATTTGAGAGTGAATGTGTAACTGTTTCAAGAGCTTTCATGCTCTATCTTGAGACTCAATATGCAACATGGAAGTAATTTGACCATACTAGAAATGGACTCATATCCCGATAATGCATACAATTTCTTTGTGGACATATTGATTGAGATGATGGGGAGCTTTAAATCATTAAAGGAGTTGGGCCATATGTGTTGTTCCTTTTCTTAAATAAATATGTGTCTTATCAATTTTTTGTTCGAGAGGCTTCCTAATCTCCGATGTTTGTTAATGGGTGACAACTTTATCTTGGTAAAAACAAAATTTCTACTTTTCTTTTACATGTGCAACAAACAACATGTTTCAATGTTTAAGAATGTTTGCATTTTCTTCTTAGTTGTCAGGTATAGCATAAATGTTTTTTATACAAAGCATATATTGATGTAGCTTAGGTTGACTATTATGTTTTGGTTCATTATTATGTTTTGTTTGTAGATTTGGTATATCCAATAGATATGAAACAAAACCAAGTAATGACTTTGTTTCATATATATTCCTTAATGAAAATCTACACTATCTAAATTAAAAAAGTTAACCTAATATAAGATATGAAAAGACCATAAAATTCTTCCATGGTTTTTTTCCATGATGTTCATAATGAATATTTATGTCTTTTACCTCATAAATGAGTGTAGAGATCGCTTATTCTAGTTTTGAAATGCAATGTAGGAACTTTCAAAATATCCCATACCTCGACGTCTCAGATCCCCACTCTCTCATCTCCGTATATAGAGGTTTATGTAGACATAACTGAATTTCATGATAGGGAAATCAATGTATTAGTTTGCTTTCTTTAGAGCACCCTTGCTCTAGAGATGATATAAATTCATTTAATTGATGACTTGAATTATGATGATCCACGATATGTAAAGCTTTTGGAGGAAGCGATGTATTTGAATATGGTTTCAAATCAAGCAAGGATATTTGTATGAGAATATTCTTTTTAAATACACACTTGAAAATATTTAAACCATTGACTAGTAAAAAGGCTTTCGGTCTTCATTTTCTTTTATTTTTTTCTTTACATAAGGGTATGACCAATGCAGGTTGTATGTGGATATGAGGATGACTTCTACTGTGGATATGAGAATGTGGACACTAGTGGAATGACCTTCTTGGTCTTGGGCAACGTCAATTATGGAAGCAGATGGAAGTCTCATGGAGTGGGTATGCGACATTTTTGCCCATTTTCATTTTCTTTATCATTCATTGTGTACATTGGTTCTAATAGTCAGTTTTAATTATTTATCATTTTGTCATTTATATCATTAACATTCCATGTTTCCCAAGCAAGGTAACATCTTTGGTTTCTTTAGATGAGTAGGCTGTAGGATTAGGATGTTCCCAATGAGTTTGAACATTTTTCCAATATGCATTGTCGATTTTGGATTGTCATTGCAGGTTATCGCTTCAATTGTTATCCGGTTTGACATTTGATTGACAATGAAATTCCATGCTTTTATAAATTATTTGTATGTTAAGTTTTAAAAGTATTTAAGAAATTTGTCTTGAGTAGCCACACTTCAAACAATGGATTTCACACTACTAGGTTTAAGGTTTGGGTTATGTATTTGGTTAAAATTTCCCAAGATTTATATCATATCTCAGCCTTTTGAAATTCATGCATTCATGTCATTCAAATGTAACACATCATGACAAAGATAAGCTCTATTAAGCTCACCAACTCTGTTACTACGCTTCATGAATCATAATTCAAATGGACTCTGAATTTGGTTCTTTTCCTTGACTAAACAATATTAAGCAAAGTCCTCTCATTCAAACTCAACCCCAAGTCATATTCAAAATTTTGACATGTGAATAACATTGGCTCCGTAAAAAGTTTGACACCCAAGTCCTTGCAATTCAGACAAGATTGTCCATTTTTTTTTTTAAATTGATCATATCCTTAAATTGTTAGCCCTTGGACTCCTTCATTAAAGAAAGGAGCATTCTATGATCTTGATAATTGGTCTATCAAAATGTGGATGGGGAAAAATATGAGTTAAGGATTAGAGAAAGAAATTTTCCTTGACCTTGCCTATAATATTTTGAACTTTTGGGGGCACATCATGTGACACCACCATCACAACACCAACATTTTTTAATAAAGTTCCACTACATGAGGCATCAACGGATTCATGTTCCTCAACCCATGACCATAAAGATGATTCTTCCTGAACATTTTTCCTAGATGATGATAATGATATATAGACCTTATCATCATAAAGTATGGATTTTCTTTCTTCACCCGTGCTCCACATTCCCCCTCCCAATTGTATATAAGCATCAGTTTATCTTACATACTTCCCTATAATTGCAAAGTTATACCCAACTCACTCAGAGGTATGATACATGTGTTGTCCTTGATGGCAACTCAATTAGATGATAGATCATAGTACAGCAGGTCAAGAGAGGTATACGCAGGTTAACCTTGATGAAAGTGTGTATACACGCGAATCAGCAGAACAAAATGCACGTATATGTACACACACATGTTCACAAAAGGAAAGGCGCGTACATGTTGGAAAACTAAGTTTTGGTCCATGGTATTTGGTCCATGGTATTGACCATAGGTATTGGGTCCAAGGTATTGGTTCTACATGGTTTTGGACCATGGTATTGAGAAAGGCCTAAACCTATATAAGGAGAAGATCATTAGGCCAAGGAGGGGGCAAGTGTGCAAGGACTGAATATCTGATGAAGTGTGAGATCTAGTATGCCGGTTATGGGTTTGAGATGCTTAGTTTGATCTGAATCAAGGATGCGCTTATGCAGTGGATGATGGATGATGGATTGGGATCATAAGGCTTGGAATGTATTATCATTATGTGATAGGCTAGATCTGAATTATTGACACATGTTTTATTGTATGAATGTTATGATCTAGGTATAACTGATGTCTGGAATAGTTGCAAAGTTATGAGTAAATATTTGCAGATCTGTACGCGAGTTGGCTTTGGTAAAAGCGCGTATGTACACCGGTTTGGTTCATCATAGTAGCGTATACATTATGAGATATGATATTTGAAGTTGCAATTGGATCTGGTTATTGTTGCAGAGTTCTATTGTCTGTTCTGTGTTCTGGTGACTGTGTTGTTGACAGGGTTTCAGTGTTTTAGTATTGGGTGATTTAGAGATTGATGATGCAGGTGTAGTTGATGGGTCTATTGCAGTCATGATTAATTTTGTGCTTCAATGTTGTTGATGGGTCCAGTATGAAAATTGGATGAAACGTGGCCTTCAGATTATGGTGTTGTGCTTCAGGAGTATCCAGTATGAAAATTTATGAAATGTGGTCCCTGGAGGAAGAAAGAAGATCATAGCCTTCAGTAGGCCGGTGCCTACATACTGGTAAACATATCGGCCAGTACAAGAGCCAGGGGGTTGGAGCTCCCTTCCTGTAGCAGCTAGAAAATGATTGAAGGTTGTAGCCTTCAGTAGGCCGATGCCTACATACTTGTAAATGGATCAACTAGTACAAGAGCTAAGGGGGTTGTAGCTCCCTTCTAGTAGAAACTGGAAAATGAGAGAATGTTGTAGCCTTCCGCAGGTAGAAGCCTGGGTACTAGTATAAGACTGCTCCAGTATAGAAATATTGTAAAAAGAAGTTTCTAATTAAAGAAAGATAGAGATGAATTGCAGCAGGTGGTTTTCACCTACATTGGGTTTCCACCTTACATCTTGGTGTTCATGTGTGTTGCTTATGTGTGATGATCTATTCTGCTTTATTGCTCCTGTTTACTATTCATATGGTTAATAATGCTCTGATGCACTCATTAAGAATCAACTAACTGAATCAAAAGTTTACTAGATATACGCTTGTTGCATTACACAGTTGCGTATACACGCGGTTTGCCTTAACTGAAGTGGCATATATAAATCTGAATATGGAAATGAACAAGTTATATTGATTTGATAATACTGATTCAGCCCCCCTCTCAGTATTATTCCCAACAATTGGTATCAGAGCGGGGTCCTTTAGTTGAAGCTTGATTGCTTGAAGGAGATCTATAGAACAATGGGAAAGAAAACATGTGAAAAGAAGAAGACAGCTCAAAGGAACAATGACAACTTGCCGTTGAGTGGAAGCAAGTATTCAGATCCTGAATCACCTCAGATTGAAGATCGAAAAGCAAATGAAGTATAAGATAAAATCATAGATCAACAAGATCTACGTAGCAAAAGGGAGAATGCCCTTGAAGAAGAAATTATCAACTTAAAAGCTTAGCTAGAATGTGCCTTCAGTGTTCGTCAAATGCTGCAGGAGCTGAATGAAGAACAAGAAAAGGAGATTCTCAAACTAAGGTAACAAATGGAAGAAGGAAGAAAGTCTGAGGAAATTTTTAAGAAGCAATGTCTGGAAAAGGAAGAACAACATCAGGTTGAGGTAAATATCTTGAAAGGTAAATTAGAAGAAAAGGATAAACTATGACAATTTCAAGACAGTACTAAGATTTTGGATGATATTCTTAGTAGTCAAAGGTCACCTGCTATCAAAACTAGTCTTGTTTTTTATGAATCTGTTGAAGGTGAATCTAGATCACAAGCTAAGGCAAGGAACTATAATGAGAAATCTAAAATGATCAACAAGGAGATGAGAGGACAACCCCATCAATAGCCAAGGAAAGAAATTCCTCAAAGAAAATCTTTTGCTCCTAACTGTGGAAGTGATAGACGATTATTTCCTCTGATGAATAATGTTGAATGTTATGTATGTCATAATCTTGGACATGTTGTAGCCAGATGCAAAATTAGAATGGTTCAAGACCATCACACAGAAAGATCATCACATTCAAGGTACTTTAAGGGATATGGTTTTGCTTGCAATATGTTTGGTCACAAAGCCATTGACTATTTTAGGAGGAACATGAAACACGTAAGATGTTATGCATGTAACAAGCTTGGACATATAGCAAAGGAATGTTGGAGAAGATTGTGGACACCATACCAAAAGGATAAAACATCATCACAGTTGAAGATATGGAAGAAAAAGGAAGTACAGCGAGAAAGATGTGGCTTAGTAGAGTACACAGACATGACAGACTAAGAGGAAGCTGAAAGTGTGGAACATCAGTGTTCTAAATCTCATACGCAGGTATCATGAACACAAGTCGTGTATATACACGAGTTATAGGCTACACAGTTGTGTATATGGAGTTCTAAATAAAAGCACCAGAACAGACTCAGGAAATGGTTCTGTCGTAGTATATGATGGTTGACACAGGCTCAGGGGGAGCATATACTTCAAATAATGCATTGTTGGCATTATGGTTAGAAGTCTTTAGTGATGATGCTTATGTGGCTAAATGATACATCTTGCTGGTTGATCAAATGAATGGTATCACAGGTTACAGGATTGAATGTTGATGCTTATGGTGCAGATCAGATATGGTGATGACTATCATGGTCTTGATTAGATTGTTGGCCTTTGATTTGTAACCCCACTATGCATGGGATGGATGTTGTAATGTTTCTTATTTTTTATTCATGTATAAACATTTGATATATCCCCACTTGGTTGGGTGGATAAGTCAAAAATGGTGTATCCCCACTTGGTTGGGAGATTGATGTATGTATGAGTCTTTAGGAAGGTCATTGGCAATGTATGTATAGAGTCATGTTATGCTTTTGCAGACCTTGCATGTGCTCAGGGGGAGCATGGATGGATTGGTACATCTTGGCATGTACAAAGGGGGAGCTCAAACAAAAACTTTAGCATGTACTCAGGGGGAGTATGGACATCAGAATGTATATCTTGGTCCGCCCTTTGCCCTTGATGTCAAAGGGGGAGAGTGACTTGGTGTGGTGGTTGCCATCAAGTCCAAAGGGGGAGATTGTTGGCATTATGATACAGGTGTTTTCCTTGATGGAAACTCACTTAGAGGTATGATACAGGTGTTTTCCTTGATGGCAACTCAATCAGATGATAGATCATAGTACAACAGGTCAAGAGAGAGGTATATGCAGGTTAACCTTGATGAAAGGGCATATACACGCGGATGAGCAGAACAAAAGGCGTGCATACGTACACACGTAGGTACGCAAAAGGAAAGGCGCGTACATGTTGGAAAACTAAGTTTTGGTCCGTGGTATTTGGTCCATGGTATTTTGGTATTGGTCCATGGTATTGACCCTAGGTATTGGGTCCAAGGTATTGGTTCTACATGGTTTTGGACCATGGTATTGAGAAAGGCCTAAACCTATATAAGGAGAAGATCATTAGGCCAAGGAGGGTGCAAGTGTGCAAGGATTGAATATTTGATGAAGTGTGCGATCTAGTATGCTGGTTATGGGTTTAAGATGCTTAGTTTGATCTGAATCAAGGATGCACCTATGCAGTTGATGATGGATGATGGATTGGGATCATAAGGCTTGGAATGTATTATCATTATGTGATAGACTAGATCTGAATTATTGACACATGTTTTATTGTATGAATGTTATGATCTGGGTATGACTGATGTCTAGAACAGTTGCAAAGTTATGAGTAAATATTTGCAGATCTGTACGCGGGTTGGATTTGGTAAAAGTGCATATGTACGTTGGTTTGGTTCATTATAGTAGCGTATACATTATGAGATATGATATTTGAAGTTGCAGTTGGATCTGGTTATTTTTGCAAAGTTTTGTTATATGTTCTGTGTTCTAGTGATTGTGTTGTTGACAGGGTTTCAGTGTTTTAGTATTGGGTGATTTAGAGATTGATGATGCAGGTGTAGTTGATGGGTCTATTGCAGTCATGATTAATTTTGTGCTTCAATGTTGTTGATGGGTCCAGTATGAAAATTGGATCAAACGTGACCTTCAGATTATGGTGTTGTGCTTCAGGAGTATCCAATATGAAAATTTATGAAGCGTGGTCCGTGGAGGAAGAAATAAGATCGAAGCCTTGAGTAGGCCGGCGCCTACATATTGGCCAGTACAAGAGCCAGGGAGTTGGAGCTCCCTTCTAGTAGCAGCTGGAAAACGAGTGAAGGTTGGAGCCTTCAGTAGGCCGCGCCTACGTACTAGTAAATGGATCGGCTAGTACAAGAGATAAGGGGGTTGTAGCTCCCTTCCAGTAGAGACTGGAAAATGACAGAAGGTTGTAGCCTTCTATAGGTAGAAGCCTGCGTACTGGTATAAGACTGCTCCAGTACAGAAATATTGTAAAAAGAAGTTTCTAATTAAAGGAAGATAGAGACAAATTGCAGCAGGTGGTTTTCACCCACATTGGGTTTCCACCTTACATCTTGGTGTTCATGTGTGTTTCTTATGTGTGATGATTTGTTCTGCTTTACTGCTCCTGTTTACTGTTCATATTGTTAATAATGCTTTGATGCACTCATTAAGAATCAACTAACTGAATCATAAGTTTATTGTATATACGCTTGTTGCATTACACACAGTTGCATATACACGTGGTTTGCCTCAACTGAAGTGGCGTATATGAATCTGAATATGGAAATAAAAAAGTTATATTGATTTGATAATACTGATTCACCCCCCCTTAGTATTATTCCCAACAATCATTACTATCCTCAAGATGTTGTATTATTTATAATAAGATTTTTTGAATTGACAGGCGTTTTTTTCCACATTTTTGTTTTTATATCCCACAGAATTGGAATCCTGCTACATTTGGCCTCCTCTACTTCCCTAGGCTACATGTGTTAAAGAGGGTAAAAAGCACTCATGATATGTTCTTTTGCCATAAGATATTCTCATTTTTTGGATGAATTTTGTGGAAATTTTATTCGTGCCAATTATGTGGCAGGAAATAATGTTCCATTATTCTTTTTTTATCATCTCTTGTTTATGAGTTAGCATGCTTCTATTGTACTAGTCAATTACGAATATGTCATGTAAAGATCAATTTGAGTGGGTTTTACATTTGATTTCCATTGTATTGAACAATTGAATATATAAGTTTTCTGTTAGGTTGAATTATGGGACACCACACTTTCATTTCCAATAGTGCTCTCTTTTTCATATACTATCACAAGTGCACAAATACAAACTCACTTTTATTTTTACCTGGATAAGCAAATGATGACAACTTTGTATTTTGTAGTGTCAAGGATAACTATGTATTGGAGCTATACCTTGAGCCCTTCAATTCATCCATTCTTTACCCAACATGACCATCTCCTATTGGTAACGGAGTTCAATTTCTGAACCAACATTTATCTTCAATACTATTTCATGATAAAGAAAGAACACAACCATTGTTGGTTTTCCTTCGAGCACACAAATACCAAAGCCATGTCATTTTTCTTTCCTTGGTTAATAAATTGCATAATTGTGTTTGATAGTTAATTCATTATTATTCTGTGCCAATAAATCTCTATCAAATAGTAGAGAAGGATGACCTGGTTATTTTAGAGATATATGATATGAATTAATTAAAAATTCACAGGGTTATTTCTATTCTCATCTTTCTATTTCACTTCTTTAGAGAAAACTATATATTCAAATACCAACTCAACTCAAACCAAACTAAAATAGAGAATCCTAGTTATGAAGATGTTTCTCTCTCCATACCTTATAATGACATTATTTTTTCGAAGTTCACTGATAATAACCTAGATTTATATATTTCTTTTAGCACCAAGTTGAAATCATGGTAAAAATATGAATATCTCATTAAATATGACCTAAAGATGATTCAAAGAATATCACCTTTAGTCTGAATGCGTGGGAGAATAATTTCTGAGGTGTGAAGTTTTATTAGAAGCATTGTTTGTTTATTTGTTTTGGTTAGAAAATGGTTTTCTCTTGCTTTTATGTGGCTTTTAATTTATCATATCTAGCATGTTGAGAAATGGGAAAGAATAATGTGTGACATTTATCTTGTAGAAATTGATGTTTAATGGAAGGATAAAGAGTTTAAACAAACTACAATCTACTTTGGCAAAGATAGAGGGACATCTTAAAAAGTTACCTAAGGATACACCATATACATAGTTTGAACATAAGTAATATATGTCTTTTTCGTTTGCAGATATGTTCTTTTTTTTATCCAAAATATCATAGCAAGACAAATATTGATATTGTAGAAATTGTTAGAGGACCTCATTGAGGTCAATTTTTCTGATGTTCTACTTGATTGATACATTCTCATGACAGGAAGCCTTTAAATACAAATTAATATGTTACCAAAAAAAAGTATATTCAAATTTTATACATATAAAAGATAAAAGCAAATGTCAATTCCTTCATTTAATTGTTATTTGACTCTGGTGTGGACGGGTTACATGAAATGTAATTGGAAAAAGGACGGGGAGACAATATAGAGATCATGTCTTGGATATGATTCATTTGTTGTTGGAGATCCTTTAGGCACTTCAACCATCGAATTTGGAAATGTTTCTAGTAACTATTCCTATGGTTTTTAATATTGTGATTCTTTCACCTCATGGTTATTTTGGGCAAGCAAATGTTTTAGGAATGCATGATAAGATATTGATGGATAGGTAAATAATTTTTTTATAATTGCAATGTCCATTCCATGATATCCTCTCTTTATTGTTTAATTGTATTTTGAATGTTTATTTCGATTTTTCTTTATATTTCAAAATATGAAATTGAAAGTACTTGGTATTATGTCTATTTAAACAACAATCAAAGCTTGAAGATGAAATTAATATTAAATGATATTGATTGAAATCCTTTTAACTGTTTTGTATTTAAAGATTTTCATGATTATTAGAAAAGTTTACTTTCATGTTGTTATTTGAGAACGTGTTGTTTATATACGTGACCAAGTTCATGCATTAGACAACAAATTGTTTTCGTGAATAAAATGACAAGGATTAGATATCACACCTTAGATTATTTGTTTTAACAAGTTATTTACAGCTTGAGATTTTTAGCATGTAATGTAGTTGGCATGATTGTGCCTAAGCTTTCCCTGAAGGCTGAATACTAAGTTACTAAGGTGCTCTTTTCTATGGTGACTTTAATTTGTTTATACATGTCATCTAGCCATTATCGCTCAACTGAAGAAACCTTGTTCGAGTTTCTTGCTCTTATGGGGAAGAATGGCTTTAACATTGTTGATGTTGAGGTATATGTAATATAAATCCTTTATAGTCTACTTTCATTTATATTCTAGTGTTCATCGTCTTTCATGTCTTACACTTTACATTCTAGGTTCTTTTGTTTTCAGAAAAGGAACTCAGTAGTGATGGTAAGTCGCAGAATTTGAAGAAAGAGGAGAACACTAACACTTGAGCGACAAATGCAAAAAGAGAGAGGAGAGAACCAGTCTAGTGGTACCCTTAAAGCCAATATCTCGCATAAGACACACACATAGAGACTAATGTTCAAGTCTTCATAGTTGGTGAATTCACCTGCAATGACTTAACAACACAATGATAATGTTTTATAGTGATGAAACAACATTTCATGTGTAAATTGTAGTCCAGCTAATGTTAAAATGGAAACTCATATTGTAATACTCGACATTTCATATAATATAATCTCTATGGTTGAAATTATTTATAGTTTCACTTGATATTGTTTAGTATTTTAACTAGCATATGTAATTTTGAATTTTCATATTAGATGAGCCAATTCACATTGTATGATGCTTTTTTTAATTTAGTCGCAAAATCATAGTAATTAATCTCTGTTGATTAATAATGAACACATAAAATCAATCTAAAACTACTAAATTAGTAGTTTATATTGATTAATTATGAACACAAATAAAATGAATACATGACTAAATTAGTCATTTATATTGATTATTAATGAAAATAAATGAAATGAATATAAAATAATAAATTAGTCATTTATATAATGCATATGAAACTACCAAAAAAATATAAATGATTAGTGCAAATTATTAATTTTTCATAACAAATGACAACTAAATTTTGCATATATATGACTATTAGTAGCTAATCTATAGTATCTTATAACACGACAAAAATTTAGTCATATTTCTTTGGTCATTAATTGGTTTCAAACGACGACTAAAATTTGCATATATATGGCTATTAGTAGCTAATTTACAGTATCTTATAACACGACTAAAATTTTGGTCATATTTCTTTGGTCATTAATTGGTTTTCTCAGATGATCATATAGTAATATATTTTTTTGTATATTTGGTCATTAATTGTGGCAATTAATGACTAAATCAATAACTAAATTAATGACCAAAATTATGACTAAATATACTCCTAGATGATAAAATTGAGACAATCAATTAATGACTAAACTAAAAACGACTAAAAGTTGGTAGCGTTATAATATACTATGAATTAGCTACTACTGGTCACCGACTGAAAAATAGTCATTTATATGTAAATTTTAGTTGTTGTTTTAGTAACTGATTGGCCATTTCGTACTAGTGATTCAAGTCGAAAAGATTTACTAGTAGAAGTATAACATGGGAGGCCTCAAACAATTCAATCTACAAATGATTGAAGATGAGTTATAAAAGGAGAGATTTTTTTTTTACCTTTGAATAAAAAAACTCCAAAAGTTACCACCTTTTATGAGTTCCTTCATTATATTTGGACTAGACAAAGGAGAATTTGGAGTAATTAAAGAGGATTTGTTTCTAACCACGCCCCTAAAAGAGATATGTTGTGAGGATGAAGGGACTCCTTTTCCATTACTCTTCCACGCTGGAATGGAACCATTGTGGGAAGTGAATTTTTGAAAATTATATACAAAGAAAACAAAGACTACTCATAAAGGTGTTTACCTTCAAAAGGAATTTATTGTTGCTTCAACATGATCCCCTGTGATAACTATTGTAACATCTCCTTGTACGAAAGAAGACTAAAATTAAAACCCCTATACAATATTAGTTTTGTTAAAAATTGGCTTCGTTGATCTAATTATTTGGTTATTCATTTTTTTGTAGCTTTAATGTGATAATGTGCAAGACAAATTTTTTATGATTACTACAATTTCTTAACTAAACTTTTCTATTAAAATCTTGAACTACTTAAAGCATCAAATCAAATGGATATAATAAGAGGAATATCCTACCTAAAATGAACTCAAGTATATTCACTTATCTGCATAGTTTCGTATTAGTTTTGTGAAGCATTGCATTGAAATTTTGAGCACCAATAACACTCCCCAGCATTTTGATGTTCTACAACATATCTAAGAGTAACATTGTAAGGTTCCACAAAATATATAAGATTAAATTGTATAACAATGTTCAATCTTGGAATCAAATATTGCTTTAGAAACAAAATAAAGCATAAATAAATAAGGAAAATGCAATAATTTATAGTTCATTGAGAATAAAAATATTGACACCAAATAACAAGCTCATCTGATGGGAACCTGCCCACACTCCAATGTAACCCTTGATGTCAAGTTATCCGGTGCTAATTATGTTGGCGGATTCAGTTGCTGATTTGGCGGTTGATTACAGATACGAATGATGGATATTTTTATTGGTAATGACAATCATTTAATGTGGCTCATAAATGCAAACCTGCCCTGTACCTCAGCCTCGATCTTTGTTTTCTCGATTGGTCTTTTACCAAAACCTTTGGGCCTGTCGGTCATTGTTTGGTTTTTGCTTTGCTGTGGGAGCTCTGCAAGGGCTTCTGTCGAAATTCTCTGCCTCATTCTAGTTCTTATGGTAAACTATGTTTTTGGTTTTGGCTGCGAACGTAAACTAGTTTACCGGACTTGCTTGTGCTATTGGCAAGGAATTTCCTTGTTTCTTGAAATTGCCTTGGCTCTAGAGGTTGGTTCGCTCGTATTCTTTTGCACAGTGAGTTATTTTTTTGTTCTGTTGTTACTTGGACTCGTTGTCTGGTCTCTCGGGCCACTGGTTGTTCTTTCCTGTTGTTGACAATGTTCCTTGCTACTGTTATAGTGCTAAAGTCGTTTTAAATTTTGGTTCCTGTGTGCACAGGTTTCAGCGCAATGACTTACTCGGCTACAGCTTCAGGTAATTTTTCCCTCCTTGTTTTATCTCCAATCTCTTCTAGTTTAGAAGCTAACTAACACCTGCTCCTCTTGTCTCAGGCTTCTTTTGTTTTCTTTGATTTTATTCATGAGGTTCTTTGTCCTCTCGTGTTCCTAGGTAAGTCATACTCTCCCCTTGCTTATGTTGTATCACTGTTCTGTCATTATTGTGTAAGGTATGCTAACCTTGGCTCGTTCTATCTGCACAAGTCGAGGGTTTGACCTTGGGCTCAAAGAATTATCACGATTTCGGTTTCCAAACCCTAAAACTCTTTATTGGTAGGATCTGTCTTCCATAGTTTTTCAACTTGTAGTTAGGGTTTGGGGTTCTATGGTGACTGCTCCCCGCTATTCGGTTGCTGTGTATGGTTTGGGTCATTCTCATGACCTAGGCCAACTTCTGGTTTCAAATTCCATTTTATATTTTGTTCTGGTCTGGCTGTCTAGTTTGGGCTCAAGGGTTTTCTTGACATCAAACCCTAGACTAGGGTTTGTTCGGTCTAGCAGATGATGCATACTCTATTAGTTTGGACAATGTAATATTTAACTTGTATTGAATAACATCTATTTATATATATTCTATCTGTCTATGCTTGTTAAAGAAAATGTATGATAATTCGTCCAGAATTACCTCTGTCTTGGTTTGTCTCACCAGTGCCTGGATTCGGTATTCTTCATTCAATTGTTTCATTGTGTGAATTTCCCTGGTCGTGAGTTTCATTCACTTACCTGTCCGTTATGGTTGTGGAGTCAGCTTTCTGTTAAGAGAGGAAAAAAAAGAACCTACAGTTGTAGGCCTACACTCTGCTTGTTATTTCTGAGTTCAATTAGTCAATAGATAAACACACAATTGCACAGCATGTAGACAATGATACAGATGGATGATAAAGAAATTTGCATTCTGTCTCTTTTATTACTTGTATCTAGAAAATGTTGAACCTTTTTCATGTTTTTCATTGTTATATTTATATGCTTTGTTTATAGTTAATGAAACTGTGTAGTTACTTTCGGTTGTAGACAGTATGGTTACATAACTACTAAGTATTTGGTTCTGTTTTCATGACAAGATTTTTTTTTCACATTTAGACGCATTTGTCTTTTTCTCTTAGAATGACAGGACAATTACTAATCCACTGTTTATTAAAGTCAGACAAGTAAATAATCCTAACCGACCAACTACCTTTGACTAATACAGAGATTAAGATAAAAACAAAATCCTACCTCCTACTCTGAAAAATTAAACATGAAAGACAAACCAAATGTTAACTCAACTTTCCAACCTAACAGAGACCAGCACTTGGTCATGGTGCCTTAGCTAGATTCTCCTACATCAGGCTCCCGGGCGAAAAGAAATCATGACTCCGGTCCATGAGCTGCTCAACTAAAGAACCTGTCTGCTCAATCTGCCTGGCGTCAAGCCACGAATTGTCCTCAATAGGACAGTTCTTCCACTTGACAAGGTATTGCAGATACTCCTTCCACCAAGTTCGTTTGGCTGCCTGAGTATCAAGGATGGTATCGATCATGGGAGGTTGAACGTAAGGCATCTGTCACATCCAAGTTTCTCCTCCATCTTGGGTATTCCGTGTGGCCGTGTAGTTCTGTCTTTTTCTTCTTCTTCTGGATCAGCGGTGTAAGGGAACGGGTTTGCTACATTGGAGATGGGTGAAATGCCTATCCCTGGTGGTAGTTGTAACTCATAGGCATTCGCTGAAAATTTCTAGAGGATTTTACAGGGTACGATCTTCTTATACTTTAACTTATTGTATGCACCTATGGGGAAGCGTTCCTTGCGCAAATGCGTGAGGACTTCATCTCCTACATTAAACTGTATTTCCCTTCTTTTCAAATATGCTTGTTGTTTGTACTTTAGGCTGCTATCCTGCAATTTAATTTTTACCTACTCATGAAAATTCCTCATCGCGTTAGCGAAATCTTCTCCATATGCGCTTTGCCTTTCCCATAGTCCAAGATCTCACAACTCATGCACAACGCGGGGATGCATGCTGTAGAGGATCTAAAATGGAATATAACTAATGCTATGATTAGGCGAGTTATTATAAGTGAACTCTACCTAAGTAAGCACTCGATCCCACATCCACGAATTCTCACCAACCAAGCTTCGTAGTAGGTTTCCCAGACTCTTGTTTACCACCTTTGTTTGTCCATTGGTTTGTAGGTGATAACCAGAGTTGTAACTCAACTGTGCATCCATCTTCTTCCACAAGGTATGCCAAAAGTGCCCTGTAAAATTCACATCCCTGTCCGAAAGGATAGACTTAGGAAACCCATGTAACCTGACAATCTTTGTGAAAAACAAGTGGGCCACATGAGTAGCATCATTGGTTTTTCTACAAGGGATAAAATGCGCCATCTTCAAGAATCTGTCCACTACTACCATCATCGAGTTGTAACCTCATTGTGTCTTAGGTAGCCCCAAGACAAATTCTAAGCTGACTGAGTCCCACGACCTACCTGGAACAGGTAATGGTGTGTACAGTCCTGTGTTCTGACTGTGACCCTTCGCCAACTGGCACACTTTACACCTGGTCACAAATCGTTGTAGATCCCTTCACATCTTTGGCCAAAAATAGAAATGGCTAAGCTGCTTGAGTGTTTTTTCTATGCCAAAATGTCCGGCTAGACCTCCACTGTGCTTCTCTCGAATAATGTTCTCTCTCATTGAGCAATCAGGAATGCATATCTGTCCTCCTTTATACAACAGTTTCTCTTGCAAGTTGTATTCCAACCATGGGCTATTATCTCTTACCAAGGGATTCTGACATGCCTCATAGGCCTCCTTAAAATCTGTATCAGTCTGGTATAAATATTTTAAGTGCTCAAAACCCAACACTTGCACAATACTCTCCTATAGGAGTAAAGCTCTCCTACTCAATCCATCCACCACCTTGTTGGCCTGCCCACTGATGTGTTTCAACACGAAGTTGAAATTCTGCAAATACTCCAGCAATTTGGCATGTTTTTGGTTCAGCTTGTGTTGTTGCATTACATACTGTAGTGCAAAATTATCTGAAAACAACACAAATTCGTTTCCTAGTAAATAATGTCTCCAGTGTTTTAATGCCTGTATAGCAGCATAGAACTCTTTGTCAAAAGACAAATATTTATGTCTGCTTTCATTTAGCTTCTCGCTGAAAAATTCAACATGCTTATCGTCCTCGTTGAGTACAACTCCAATAGCAGTACCGCTTGCATCACAACAAACCTGAAAAATCTTCTTAAAGTCTAGCAATCTCAGGATCAGCTTCTCTGTGATCTTTTTCTTTAGTAGCTGAAAACTTCTCTCCACTACATCAGTCCATCGAAAAGGTTGACTGGCCTTTTTAATGGTGTCCAACATAGGTGCAAAAATTTCGCTAAAATTTCTTATGAATTTCCAGTAAAAACTTGCTAATCCATGAAAGCTTCGTACCTCAAATAAGCTTTTCGGGGATGGCCAGTTAACTATCATCGCAACCTTCTTCGGATCCATCTTCAGTTAATTTTTTGCTATTACAAAGCCCAAATAGATCAATTCCTTCTGCAGAAAAGTACATTTCTTCAAATTTATCAGCAGTTTATTCTGCTGTAATTTTTCTAGCACTTTTCGAACATGTTGAAGGTGCTCTTCCCTTGTCCTGCTGAAAATTAGTATGTCATCCAGGTATACTATCACAAATTTTCTGATGTATTCTTTCAGCATCTTATTCATTAACCGCATAAATGTACTGGGTGCATTGCTCAACCCAAATGGCATGACCAACCATTCATACAATCCCTCATTCGTCTTAAAGGTCGTCTTCCACTCGTCCCCCTCTCGTATCCGGATCTGATGATACCTGCTCTTCAAGTCTATCTTAGAAAAATATGCTGCCCCACTTAAAAAATCCATCATGTCATCCATCCATGGCAGTGGAAACCTGTATCGGATGGTGATTTTGTTGATGGCCCTCGAGTTTGTGCACATCTACCACTCTCCTCCTTTCTTGGGAGTGAGAACCGTTGGAACTGTGCAAGGGCTCAAACTCTCCCTAATCAATCCTTTGTCTAGCAGTTCCTGCGCTTGCTTCCTAATATCTTCATTGTCCTTGGGGTTCATTCGGTATGCTGCCTTGTTCGGCAGACTGGCTCCAAGTATGAAGTCAATATGGTGACTTATAATTCTTTTGGGGGGCAATTTGTCCGGTAAATCATCCACCATTATGTCTGTAAATTCTTGCAACATCTGTTGAATTTTTGGGGGTAAATTTTATGCTTCTATATGCAATAACATTGTTTTTTCTCTTTTTACGACTGCATAACCCCTCTCGCTATCCTCAACTTGCTTCAAAAACTATTTTCCACCAATCAATAATGCTCTTGGCTCACTTGTCCTTGCTGGCCCTTCCTCCTTGATGGGTACAAGCGTATGCTTGATTCCATCCTTGACAAACTTATAACAGTTCGCCAATCCATCATTCACCACCTTTCTGTCGTACTTCCATGGCCTGCCCAGTAGTATGTGACATACATCCAACGGCATGATGTCACAAATGACTTTATCCTTATATCTGCCTTTTTGAAACTCCACCTTGCACTGTTCATCCACTGGCAACTGATGGCCTTTTTGCAGCCATGAAACTTTGTAAGGGGTGAGATGTTTCGATCACTTGAATTCTAACTTTTCCACCATCTTTGTGGACACTAAGTTATCTATACTACCACTGTCAATAATTAACTTACAACACTTACCACATGACTTACAAACTATTCTAAACAAAGCCTTCCGCTGCGTTTATTCGATGGCTTCCTTGTCTGGTTTTAACAACACCTTGTTCGGCACCAGGCGTTCCCCTATTTCTGGAGCATTCTCTGATTCTTGGGGAGGTGCCTTTGCTTCCTCTGGTTGTGCAACATATGCACCCCTTTGTCTAGCTTGGTCTACCTCAAGACACTCAAATGATCTGTGTCCCCATTTATGATACTTGTAACATTGATAACCAGCCCCTCTACCTCGGCCATCTCCCCTACCTCGTTGATATGGACTACCACCTCTCGCACTATCACCTTTGTTTGTTGATCCGAAAGCTCTAGAACTGCTACCTTCCTCATTACTACTAGCAGTCTACCCTCTACCATAGGACTGGCCTTTTCCCCTACCAGCTCCTCGTCCTCTCCGGGCATTCTGCCTTCTAGTAATTTTCTCTTCAGCTTTCATTGCACTATGATATGCTTCTTCAATGTTCTTTGGAGACAGAATACTAATTTCATCCAAAATTTCTAGTCTTAAACCATTTATGTACCTAGCTATCTTTTCTATGGTATCCTTTGTATAACTGGCCCTTAGGTTCACTCGATAAAACTCCTCAATGTACTCCCTCACTGTCATTCTTTTCTGTTTCAGATTCTACACTTGCATGTGTGGTGCAATCTGATAATCTTTCGGCAGAAATTTGCCCTTCAACTTGGCCACCATCCTTGACAAAGTTTTGATCGACAACTTGTTCAATCTCCTTCTCTCTGTTTGGACACTGTCCCACCACAAGGCTACGTGTCCCTTCAACTTAGTCACAGTGAACCTAACTCCAAGATCCTCACTGACTTCCTCACACTCAAAATACTTATCCATCTTGCTGATCTAATCCAATAGAACCTTATGGACAAGTTGTCGTCATAGTTTGGGAGTTCTGGTTTGGGTTTACTGCTTGCCACTAAAACAGATCTCAACAGTCTCACTTTTGTGGTCTCGCCATCTAATCCATCTGTCGTCACTTCAATTTTCTCTTCACTGTCACCTACCTCCAGGTCTCTTCTTCTCCCTACCTCTACTGCCTCCAAATGGATAGTAAGAATCCTGATCTCCTCTCTCAGTCCTTCCTCTGCTATCCTTCGAGCACCTCTGCCACGACCTCTCCTTCCTACCTCCATTTCTCTAACTGACCTTAAAACAAAAAAAAATTTGCTCTGATACCACTATGATGGGACCCAGCCCACGCTCCAACGTAACCCTTGATGTCAAGCTGTCCGATGCTAATTATCTTAGCGGATTCGATTGTTGATTTGGCGATTGATTACAAATATGAATGATGGACATTTTTATTGGTAATGGAAATCATTTAATGTGACTTGTAAATGTGAACCTGCCCTATACCCCGGCCTCGATCTTTGTTTTCACGCTTTTTCTTTTACACAAAACCTTTGGGCCTTCCGGTCATTGTTTGGTTTTTTCTCTACTGTGGGAGCTTTGCGAGGGTTTCTATCGAAATTCTCTGCCTCGTCCCGGTTCTTATGGTAAACTATGTTTTTGGTTTTGGCTATGAACGTATACTGGTTTCTCGGACTTGCTTGTGCTATTGGCAACGAATTTCCTTGTTGCTTGAAATTGCCTTGGCTCTGGAGGTTGGTTCGCTCGTATTCTTCTACACAGTGAGTTATTTTTTTGTTTTGTTGTTACTTGGACTCATTGTCTGGTCTCTCGGGCCACCGATTGTTCTTTTCTGCTGTTGGCAATGTTCCTTGCTATTGTTATAGTGCTAAAGTTGTTTTAAATTTTGGTTCCTATGTGCACAGGTTTTGGCGCAATGACTCACTCAGCTACAGCTTCAGGCAATTTGTCCCTCCTTGTTTTATCTCCACTCTCTTCTGGTTTAGAAGCTAACCAACGCCTACTCCTCTTGTCTCAGGCTTCTTTTGTTTTCTGTGGCTTTCATTCATGAGGTTCTTTGTCATGTCATGCTCCTAGGTAAGTTATACTCTCCCCTTGCTTATGTTGTATCATTGTTCCATCATTATTATGTAAGGTATGCTGACCTTGGCTCGTTCTGTCTGCACAAGTCGAGGGTTCGACCTTGGGGAAGAAGAATTATCATGATTTCAGTTTCCAAACCCTACAACTCTTTGTTGGTAGGCTCTGCCTTCCACAGTTTGTCAACTTGTAGTTAGGGTTTGTAGTTCTATGGTGACTGCTCCTCGCTATTCGGTTGCTTTGTATGATTTGGGTCATTCTCACGACCTAGGCCCACTTCTGGTTTCAAATTCCAATTTATATTTCGTTCTGGTCTAGCTGTCTAATTTAGGGTCAAGGGTTTTCTTGACATCAAACCCTGGACTAGGGTTTGTTTGGTCTAGCAGACGTTATATACTCTATTTGTTTCGACAATGTAATATTTAACTTTTATTGAACAACAACTATTTATATATATATTCTATATGTCTCTGCTTGTTAAAGAAAATGTATGATAATTCATCCATAATTACCTCTATCTTGGTTTGTCTCACCAGTGCCTGGATTCGGTATTCTTCATTCAATTGTTTCACGATGTGACTTTCCCCTGGTCGTGAGTTTCATTCGCTTACCCGTCCGTTCTGGTCATGGAAATTACATGCGTTTTACAGTATTCGGCTTTCTGTTAAGAGAGGAAAAAAAAACAACCTACAGTTGTAGGCCTACACTCTGCTTGTTATTTCTGAGTTCAATTAGTCAATAGATAAACACACAATTGCACAGCACGTAGACACTGATACAGATGGATGATAGAGAAATTTGCATTCTGTCTCTTTTATTACTTGTATCTGGAAAATGTTGAACCTTTTTCATGTTTTTCATTGTTACATTTATATGCTTTGTTTACAATTAATGAAACTATGTAGTTACTTTCGATTGTAGATAGTATGGTTCCATAACTACTAAGTATTCGGTTTTGTTTTCATGACAAGATTTTTTTTTCACATTTACACACATTTGTCTTTTTCTCTTAGAATGACATGGCAATTACTAATCCACTGTTTATTAAAGTCAGACAAGTAAATAATCCTAACCGACCAACTACCTTTGACTAATACAAATATTAAGAAAAAAACGTAATCCTACCTCCTACTCTGACAAACTAAACATGAAAGACAAACCAAATGTTAACTCAACTTTCCAACCTGGCAGAGACCAACACCCGGTCATGGTGCCTTAGCTGGATGCTCCTGCATCATCATCTCTCTCCCATTTCCCTATAGGAAGGTGATGTTTTCAATCAAGTTTTTTCAATAATAAAATACTTCATAAAAATATGAGTCATAGTGCATGACATTGGTCAAGCATTATCTTTGTTAAACCACATCATGTCATTGATCAAATATCTGTCCATTATATTATACAAGTAGCTAATGCAATTAATGAAACCCCCCTACAGCAAAGTGCAGCCTTTCACAAACAATTAGCAGCAAAAGGTTGCCCCAAAGAAATTCTGAGTGTGGACATGTGCAAAGAGGTAGGATGGACTAATGCATCAATGATCTGCTGTGGATATTTTGCAGGTTAGATAATAAATTGATACAAAAAAAATGATAAAAAGTTGGAGTATGGTCCTCACCACAATTTTGCCAAGCAATAGCAACTAATTTCATAAATACCAAGCCAAATTTGATCATTTATCTATTTGAATATATAAGCGTGAAGACACAAAACTTGTATAAAGTTAGTTTTTAGAATTACTCGATTTGTAAGCGTCATAGTGAGATATAATAGAGAAAACATGTTTTTATTAGTTTCACATGGAGATAATGAACTTATATACTATGTACAAGAAAATTATAGAGACTAAGTCAAGCAGAGTATGATTTTCAATATTAATTTTAAAAATAAATGAATCTTTTTAATGAAAGCAAGATCCAGAACCAATTCAACATGTAATTCATCTTTGGCACAGGCATAGAAATCACATAAAAATGTCTCATATGATGAAATTCCATTATGAAGGATACCTATTTCTTTGACTTCATGCAACCTATATAGTCAATCCATAGAGAATATGCACCATGATATCATACTCTCGTAATAAATATTTTCATGAAAATGGCCATATTGAATTTGTTCTTGACTATGTCTAAAATATTGTGCATTTGATCAAAACTTGGGAAACCAAACTGAACAATAATGACATCCTTTTGACTAGCATGTCTCTCTTGAATCAATGGTAGATCATATTTTATTTAAGCTATTATATGGAAGCTTTATCCAATTAATGAAAAACCTTCACAACATGAAAATTCATTTCAAATCTCATTGTTGTAGCACATTGAACTTTATGAAATCTTTCCAAAAAAACTTTTCTAGGGTTATTTTTGAGTGTATGTTAAAACATTTCCCCTTGCAAAGTGCCTCCAATCTAAAAGGAGAAAAAATCCTCCAAACAAGAGCCATATATCCACTGTTTTTTCTTACTATTGTTTCTTTACCTTGTTAATTTTCTACTTGTTATTTTAGCATTACCTTGCTATTTTTCATTATAGACACCACATGACTGGGCCAAGATTTTTGTTAACATAGCTATACATTAAAGATTCAAAAGGAATTCATAAGAATCTCATTAAATAGACACTATTGCAATGTTCATACTGTTTGCAACAAATACTTAGGAAAAGAAACATCCATAGTTGCAAACAGTCACATAAATTAATACTCAATGCCAAAAATAGCCTCAAAGAAATCTAAATGCTCAATTATTGACTACTTATAATGAATGAATAGCTCTATAATCCTTACAATTTGTAATTGGACATGTTTGTGCATAGAATCATGGAGGGAATAGTGAAAAAGAGTTGTTGATGAGGATCATGAAGCCTACTACCCTATGATTGAAATATACAAGAAAATCACAGATGGTATGGATTTAAGATAGGTCCAACGGGTCTAGAATTTAAATGAAATCCTTTAAATTAAATATATTGTAGAGAAACAGAGATCATAGGCTCAAAGAAAGGAAGCGTCACAAGCTTGCCTGGATTTAAATTTAATCAGGTTGATTGTAAAAACAATAACCTATAGGAAAAATGCCATTCAACGAACTTCATACATAATTTAATCTTCTAAAATTAGTAAGATATAAGGAATTTTAAAAAACTATTTAAGAAATTTGTAGAACAAAGATAAAAGTTTATCTTAATGTAATGATGACCAACAAACCAAGCCATATTTAGCAATATACACCCAACCGAAGGAAATATGTTGTAAAACTATATCTCCTAATGAGGCTACAATACCACGAGGGTAAAGTAAGAACCAATAATAACTCTGAACTCACACTAAATGAAAGTCAAAACAATCAATTATCACTTCTAAGATTTCCAAGAAAGAGAGCAACTATAAGCACCTACGATACCATACCCTTAAAACATGAGGAGGACCTATTTATTTCCTTCTCATACCCTTAGAAATCCTTCTCTTTAGTGTTATTCAATCTAGAAATGGACAGGTTTAGCTGTAAACTCAAATATGTGTCCATTTTTTTATGGGTTATTGGATGACCCTTTCTGCCGAGTTGTACTAGCTTATTTTCATAGTTGGTTTGATGTAAAATGGTAGTTTATTAATTTTTCTTTTGTTCCACACTTCCTCACTACTTTTCCTTCTATTTTCCATTCCTTCCATTCAAATTTCTTATGCATTATTGCCCAACAAGAAGTCCCTCTAACTACTTCCAAGAATGTAGGGATGACATATCATTGAACTATAGAGTGATGGTTTAACTCTAGAAACTATTTTTTTCCACTACTCATGGGCTAAAAAGGGTGAATCTTATAATGTAGGATAGGTAGAAAGAACATGGGATTATTACACATGAAAATCCCTTAGACCCTCTTACCTTTTCTCACTTGTGGTATCATAGTTGCAAAAGGAAAACTATTTACAATTTTTATGATGTCGTGGTATATCTACATCATTGTGATAAGTATAGTAGAAAAAAATAAAATATCTATGCATAGTTCTTAAAAAGGTTAATTACAAATGTTTTTAAGGAGAAAAATTGGGATATTATAGCTATAAATTATACTTTATATCTATCACATAATTATTAGAGTTCACTCACAATGGTAAGGTTTTTCCAATGAGAGAAATGGCCATGATTTGAATACTAACTAAATCATGAAAACCATATTATGTCAAGGCTTCCATGGCATAGTTCTTCATATCATGCATTTCATCAAACATTTATCAAATAAGAATTTCATCGAAGACTTTTCTTGGTGACATTTTTGCAAACACTTGTTTTTCATGCATTTCATCAAACATTAAGCAAATACGAATCTCATCAAAAACTTTTCTTTCCAACATTTTTCCAAACACTTGTTTGTCATACATTTCATTGTCATGCATTTCATCAAACACCTAGCTACAATCCTTATGTTGCAAGAGAATATTGTAAATATGCATGTCCTCAAAACGATAAAAAATGACATCTTTGCAAAAAATAAAGGGATTTTTTCCCACGCAATGTTGAGAATTGCAACTATACAAATAAAAAAGAAAAAAGAAAAAACTCACTGAAGTTATATTCGACCCTTCAATAATAATCCTTTCCCCATAATATAAACTGGCATTATGCCCTTATAAATCAAAGGGAAGTTTTCTCACATAGTGCTAAGAATTGCAACTATTTAACTATCATTTCAATACAAAAGAAAAAAAATATCTACTGAAGTTATATTCCACACCTTCAGTAATAATTTTTTTTCCATAATATAAACTTACATTTTGTCATTATGAATTAATGCAAGATCCTAATGCTGCATGGCCTAGAAAATATACTACAAATAAGAAATATACACCCTATCTTCATGCCACACCTCTCTCTCTCTCTCTCTCTCTCTCACACACACACACACACACACACACACACACACACACATATCAAATTCCCTTCCCTATTGCAAAAATCCATGCGATGAACCCATTTCACATGTTCTTTCCATTAAGTCAAAGAACAACAAAGTTTGTAATCGTCATTACTAGAGAAAATATTCAAAAGACTATTTTTTTCTAAATATATTCCAAAAACAATGTTTTCCAAAATGAAAACAATAATAAATACTCTTTTTTTCTTTCTTTTTCTACGAATTAATTTGGGCTTAGTTTGGGGCTAGTCCTCAGGTAGGATGGAATAATGGTACTCTAATGTTGGATGGTGGGATGCTATCACCAAAATTTTGTGAATATTAGATTCTCTTTGCATTAGAGAAATTTTGAGGTCTAAAATGGGTCTCCTAAGGAATATTATAAAATAATAGTGGAAATAATAAAATAAGATTAGATTACATCATTAAATTTTAGAGGGAAGAAGAAAAAACTACTTTTCCAACTCATATTTTCAACTTATCTCCCTACGATTTTACTCAAATTTTGAGTGGGAGAACTCATTAGATGCGAAACTTAATTCCTCATCCAAGGAGTACCCATCTTGCATACTTTTGTGGACCTTGACATACGAAAAATGATAAATACACCAAAAAAAAATGGTTTCAATTTAGATTGCATTTATATTAATAAGTTCATGATAATATGTACACATAGCCCAACTATATGGATGAGATTATGAGGTCATCCAAGGGGGCAGTTGATCAACCAGAGCAGCCTCCACCAATGCATGTTTCCATGGATTCTCCTGCAGCCTCACCCCCACCCACACCTCCAGCTCAAAGAACTCATGTGGAGGAAAGTCACTATGTACAACCACATGGACCAGTAGTTGAGGTAAACTTACTTATTCCTAATATTTCAACATTTTGTTATTTTAAGTAATTAATTCATAGACTAATTATCATTTGTCTTTGCCATTGTGTACACAAACCCATATGCATTGTACTATCACTATCACAATTATGTGGATGCATGAACGGGATGTTGGGTATAGAGACATTGACAATGTGGGTCCATTGATGCAAGCCCTAATATTTAAGCCACATGTAGGGGAGCACCAAACCCAGATTGATCAAACCCCCATCCTACCTTACTTACATTTGAGCTCGAGTGAGGTTAATAGATTCATATATGTAATTAAATGTGGTTGAAATCATTTATTTTCAGATTGTTTATTTTGTACAAATAATGATCTAATTAATGTGAATTTGAATGTAAATTATATTGCAATATTGGATTATGGACTATTACTTTGCATAGTGGTACTCAAATAATAGTTTTGGTGGTAATTAGAGTAGATAGTTTGTTTATTTTTAGGCCTATTTCACATGTTATACATACTTTGTATACTTTCATACATGGACAATATATGGATGCTCATTATTTCAGTGTATGGATGTTCATGTAATGTAATTTGTATATATTTTCACATGGAAAGTTTATAGATATATTCATTATTTCAGTTTATATATTTTTATTAATCTTGTTTATGGATGTTCATTAAATTTTAATTTATGGATCTATTGATTATTTTTCTATAATTTTATTAAAAAATATAACAATTTTGATTTCTAGTTTTATAGACTAAGAAAATGAGTACAATATTATTATGATCCAAGTCACTTTGATACTTAAAATGAACTAAAATATATCATGTATCAATTTAATATTGAGCATGAAAAGAATTACAAATATGCTTCATAGTGGTTTGTAATAAGTGCCTTTTAGTGCAATCAACATGTATGTTATTACAATGAAATTAAAAATAAATTATTTGAATGTTAAAGCCATCCATATTATAATTTAAAAAGTCTATATATGAAAAATTTTGTGACACACCCATATACCATTGCATGGCGAACTCTTTTAAGTATTTCAATCAATTCCTTACCTTGAGGTTCAATTAAAAAAACAAATAGGATTGAAATAAGTTTTTTTCAATTTTATTTATTTTGAAGTCATTTACAAGAGCTTAGTCATAACATGATATAAATACAATCTTACTATGATGCAAGTCACTTTGATACTCAAAATGAACTAAAATATATAATGTATCAATTTAATATTGAACATGGAAAGAATTACAAATATGCTTCATATTCACTTGTAGAAAGTGTACTTTAGTACAAACAAAATGTATGCTATTACAATCATTTTAAAAATAAATTATTTGAATTCTAAAGGCATCCAAAATCTACACATGAAATTTTTTTTGATCCATCCATATAGCATGGCATGGTCAACTCTTTTAAGTATTTCAATCAACTACTTATCTTAAGTTTCTATTAAAAAACACAACACTATTGAAATAGGTTTTATTCAATTTTAAAAGATGTTTTGCAAATGACAGATAAGTTTTATTCAATATTATTTCTTTTGAGATTTTCTACAAGAGCTTAGTCATAACAAGATGTAAGTGAATCGTATTAGAATTTAATATAAGTAAAAAAAAATATATGATAACATTTTTATAATTTTATATAATGTTACGAACTTTCCTAAATTTACTTGGTTATTTCAATCAATTCCTTATTTTAAGGTTCATTTAAAAACTCAAATATTTTTTGAAATACATTTATTCAATTTTAAAAAATTTCAAAATGTAAACTACAAATAAATTGTTTATTTCTTTTGATCTAGTTGAATTTCTATTTTAAGTAAAATAATATTTTATGAACTTAGAACAATTATTAATGGATTAAATTTTAGATATTTCTTGACTCTAAATTTATGATTATGGTGATGATGATGATTAGTGGGTACCATCATCATAATGATCTTATCCCTAAAATTAAAACCTCCTCGAAATTTTGAAAACTTTATTTCTACAACGACTTGGTTGAGCTATATAGACGTAAATGGTAGTCTATTTGAATTTATAACTCCAGTGCTAAGCACTAGATCGAGTTGTTGAGGTCCTAAAAGTCAAAGTTTTAACACCTCTTCTGTAGAATTCTCCACCACAAAATTGTGTACCCTGGGAGACGCAGGGCATACTTTGTCCTTAAGTGGTAGAATTGTTTATCATGTTGGATTCTTGAAGGAATCCTCTATCCAATGGCATATGATTTTGACATTTTTGAACTCATATGATATTTTTTTTCTAATTTCTTCTAAATGTAATACTTGATTTTTTTTTGGTTAATTTCAAACGGGTTGAATAAAAAATCAATAACATAAAATATACACAACGAAAAATTTCAAAAAATATCACTATTTTCGTCATCTTCAAAATGGTATATTTATTTAAATAATTGAAAAAAATCTTACCTGAACATATGTGTTTGCAAAATGCAATTGAAATATTACTTCAACAACTTCCAAAAATAATAAAAAAATATAATGTTGCATAAAAAAAATTAATATGCATAACTTAGTTCTATCGCACCCCCCTCCAACACACACACATATATATATTTAAATTTACACCATTTCTCCCAACACACACACATATATATATTAAAATTACACATTTTAGAAAGTGATGCACATATATAATATATATATATATATATATATATATAATTACACTTTAGAAAGTGATGCACACGACACGTGCACAATATATATATTTAAAATTACATATTTTACAAAGTGATGCATAGTGTGAAATTTTTCAAGTTTCATTTAATGGAAAATTGGCACACTAATTTTTTTTGAAAAAAATATCATTAGCAGAGCAACATAATTATCGACAAATTGTCTTTTTACTTGGAATCAAAATTCACAATGCTTATATAAATTTTGAAGGTTTCAATTCCATAGAAGAATAAAATTTTGAAATTTCATCACCATATTTGGCCCAAAAGTATAACCCATCTTCAAACATTCATCCTATTGCACAAACCAAAATAACACTATCATAATAATGGGCAGAGACCTCCACTAGTCACTCTTTTCTCTGTAATGTTTACTTAACCAGCATAGATCCATCTTAAATATGGATCTAACATGAGCCCAGAGGGATCCAATTTCTTCAAGCGGAATTTTTTTTATGAGCATTATTTAAATGTTTTGTATAGTTATTTTTTTTTTTAGATTTTTTTATTTTGATCAACATGGGCAAACTTTCAACTTTGATGACGATGAACATTGTTACACATCATACTTGTTGTAGAATGAACCTCTTTGCTCAATAATAATGCGGCGTCTCGATTGTCTCTCTTTGTAATCAGATTGAGATTTTGGAGATCTTAAATAATACTTTATTGTCGGAGTTAACTACAAAACCTTGTTAAAAAATTGGCATGTTACACTTTTATTATACCTTATTTGCAGGGATTCATTTTGTATAAGCTATTTAACTACAAAACCTTGGTAAGATTGGTAAGAAATTTGCGTCTTATTGCACGGCATGGAAAGCAAAACGAAGTAAAAACCAACTTTGTTTGATGGGACCAAAATGCATCTTAGAAAATTAGTATTTGTTATAAAACAAAAAATGAAAAGAAAAAGTTGATGATCAAGGTCAACAGAATCGCAATAAAATGGCCAACTCCACATTATGATGTGATCCATGCTTTTCAAAATTGCGTGATACTGACAGTTGTGGAGTCCACAGAAAACGCATTTAAATTCATAATAATTTCACCCTTGAGTCTTTACCATCGTGATTCCTCCGTTGAATATGCCATTTGGCTATTCACTGCACGCGCAAGAACCCTAAAACTGCCGCCCATTGGACATCGTTTGATTCTTCTATATATTTATGGAGATATAGATTTTTCTTTGTTTTGTTAAATAGAGCCATAGAATCCTGTGCTGTTTTCTTTCTATGAATAGGATTACGTGATTTGTTATGCTCGAGATATAGGTAGTTGTGACAATTATGGAGTCTAGTCACTACATAAAATTATTGAGGTTTCACGTAAATTGGAATCATGATGGCCAATGCCGGCTCTGTAGCTCACCCTGGGGATGAATAGACAGATATACAGCCAACAATGTGAAATTTATTCTGGAGCACGACTATATAATTAGTAAAACTACATGGGTTTAGTCTCGGAGATTGAATGGAAACTATTATCATCCTCAATGTTGCCAGCAGGAAGAAAATCTTCTCTCTTCTTCGTCTCTCTTCTTTTATATTTTCAGAATATTAAAAAAGTTATTTTCGTTCGACCTCAAAGCATCTTTCTGAGAGCAAATAACGTCACATTCCCCTGCATTCATGATTCATAGGTTTCAATATGACCCATCAACAGTCTCTGAATCCCATTTTGAATAATTGAGTGGTTTCTAATGGCTCTGCAATTCACGACCAGCTCTTTGTGAAAAATGCCAAACTTTATTATTTCAAGATTTTCATTTTACTGAGAATTACTGTGGAAAGACGAAATTTAACTATCTAAAATAATTTGTAGATGGTTAAAAGACCGATTAAGTTTATGAATTTCTACTTAAAGCACGGCTAAAGAATTGTTACCCTATACTTCAGGGTCAAAAGGTTTGGCCATTGTTGTTTCCCTATATCTTTCTCAAGCCATCGCAGATTTGGCCATTGTTGTTTCCCGATATCTTTCTCACACCATGGCTGAGACTACTAGGGGGTCATTGCTGACATTACTAGAAGGGTTATTTAGTTTTCTTAAACCTCTTCGTCTTGAAGTTAAGATATAACTGGTTGCAGTGTAACCTTATATTAAACAAATATATTTCAGTTATATGTATTTTTATAAACATTCACATCCTACTTTATCAAAAAAAACTTATCCATTTAAGACAACGGCTCAAGAGGTCATAACAATTCCTAGAGAATCCTACCAATGCAGAGTACCACTTCTACTGTGGTTAACACCCTATGCAAAGTACCACCTCTACTGTGGTTAATGGGACACTTAATCCATAGGTCAATATCATTAAATCTAAATCTTATTTAAATTAAATTAAATTAAATTGTAATGTAAGGTAAGTAATTTTGTAAGTTTATAAATTGTTTTTCGTTAGTTTATTATAGTTGGGTTGGTTTAAATCTTTAAAAGTTAATAAGACTAATTTTGGAATAAACATTAAATTTTCTAGGAATTTCAACTCCTCAAACTATTGCTTTAAATGTTATAATGGCTAAATAAGATAGGATACAAATTGTCACTAATGTAAGATTCTGGCTCAAAAAAATTATTTTTGTCAACTTTGGTTATACAACATTACCTTTCCTCAACCCTAGTGCCTTAACCAACTTGTGCTTGCTACAACCATATTACACCTCTTCACTTAAACTTTTCCCATAACTTCACTTTAAGCTATAATAAATTAGATACAAAACTAAATCCAACACAACCTAATTCACCCAACAATAGGCACATGTCCAGTCACGTCCTTAAGACATCCTAGCAATACTTAGCAAATATTTCATCACTTAAATAAACACAAATCAAAGGAAGGAACATAAAATTTGACATCCATGTAAAGCAACAATACACATGTATAGGCAACACCCAAGGCATATGCCTTAGCTTTATTTATATGAAGAATACTAGAATGTACAAAAGAGGAGTAAAGCCAACTATTTGTGACTCATTTACATACTACATTTACACAATGCACAACTTCTTATAAAAACTACCAATCCAACCCTTGAAGCAATTACAAGTTTGCCTCCAACATGTCCTCTATTTTTCTTCTTCTCACTCAACTAGGAAAATTCAAGCTACATGTGTCTTACTTTGAACTTAACACAACCACAAAGCTCCTTTACAATCCTCATGAATGATTAATTACTTATGCCTTAGCACTTTTGAGATGTCCTTTTATATGATACCAGCCTTGCACTTGCAAGCACCTTCACTCTAAGGTAGACCCAATTGTTATCTTTCAACATGCTTCCTTTGGTGGCTTTTCTATTAGCCATTCGGTGAAGTCAACTCAAGTTGTCCCAAATTATGCAAACGTAACATGGAATGACTCACCACTTTGTCCATTGATCAAGTGGGTAGCATCCATCATTGCAACCTTTTGCAACAACCCTCCAAACCCGCCTAAGTAGCACACCTATTGTTATCCACATGCAAAGAACATACATTCTCTCCCACTAAATTTATTATCATCTCAACAACATCCAACCAACACTTGTCTAAGTGCATTAAGCCTTTTCTTCTTAAATTCTCAAATCTTGTCTTCATATTTCCATAATCCAACTATAATCCTCTTCGGGTTTATCTTTCCAATTGACAAAGTTCTCATGCCTTTAATTATTGTTGAAGTGAAAGGTCATATGTGCAAATCTCCTCCACTTCTAGCTCTATCTTGTTTGCATTCAACATGGTGGCCTTAAATGGTGCAACTATGTTAGGATCACCTTTATCATTCCTATAAGGCTTGAAATGATTGATGTGGAAAAATAGGTGGTAGGTTTTCATGTGGCATTAGAGGAAATTTTAGTCTAAAATTGCCCATGAAATTTTCATGTAATTTCCATGTCATAATATGTAAACTAATAAAAATCCTTTAAATTTAAAAAGAGGTACATGTAAATATTTTGAATGGAAAAGAAAAAAAAAACTACTTTTTTTAATTGTATTTTTGGCTCATATCCTTATAGTTTTACTCAAATTTCAAGTGCATACACTCGTTGGATGCAGAATTAAATTCTCCATCAAGGAGTACCATTATTCATACTTTTGAGAAGACCCACATTGATGAAAAAATGAAAATACGTTAAAAAACATGTTGAACACACTCTTTTAATGTATCTTCAATTTTTATCAATGTAGGTACTTATTGGATGTGGAATTTAATTATGCATCCAATGAGTGCATACACTTGAAATTTGAGTAAACCTACAAGGATATGAGCCACAAATACAATTAAAAAAAAAAAACATTTTTCTTCTTTTCCCTCCAAATTCATAACTTTATTTTTTATCTCATATGAGCTCATCAGCCCGCCTCACATGTAACTATTAGTAAACCTTTGGGAGTATATGACTTGTCTTGCTGTCCATAAACTGAATCGGAAACAAGGGGATTTAAACCTTGGATCTCTTAGTTTTCACAGATTTCACATTACTTTGATCACCAATTGAGCTGCCAATGACATAACTCTTATTTGATTATTTTCTTTAGGAGGCCACTTTTAGGATGAAATTTCCTCTAATGTTTGGAAAAATTCAATTTGTAAGCAACATTCTCAATCTTCTCAAGCACCTTGAACACTCCTTCAAAGTCTCACAACAAAGCACCAAACATGCAACTTGGTGGCTTGAATTTCTCTCTACCCAAGTTAAGTAATACCAAGTTTCCAACATGAAACTCAGCCTCCCTCTTATCATAATCCACCCAACACTTCATCTATTTTTATGTGTTTTTAAAATGAATACAAGTCATCTCCAATTTGTTTTTCCATCCCCTCATGAACCCAAGAATGATGTTTTGGATCCATAATCGTCATACAAAATTATGTGTGGTGTTAATATTTTTTTTCCATTTTCCAACTCAAATGTATCGTAGATCATTTTAGAAATATCGAGCATGTTGTCGGTGAACTAGGCTACATCCAACAACTCTAACCATTTCAATTTCTTTGCACAACAAAAATGCTTAAGATAATCCTCCAAAAGGCCATTGATAGTATATCTATGCATTAGTATAAAAATGATAACTTGAACTCATTAATGACAAGCGTGAACATCTTTGTCCAAAACATAGATGAATCAAGCATATAAATGCAATTAACAAAACATAAAATCCCACTATCCATCCAAAACTTTCTTGTTCTTCTCTCCATCACTTGTTTCATGATATTCAAATTTTTGGGATCCTTGTGCAACCTCTCTTTTCCTTTTATTACGAATCTATGAATAATTGCACCTAATTTCCCATTGGTGTTGAAAACTCATCCTCCTTTAAGGCCATAAGTTGTGTTGAAGGCATTTATTGTCATTATCAATTTGTCTAGTTAGTATTTAATGGGCATGCCAAAATTTTCCAAGAAGTCTTACCACCATGCCTATTTAGGTCATGATTTTAGTTGGGTGGAAAAGTAGCTTCTTGCCATGTGTTTGTCTTCAAAACAAACATTTGTATTCACAAGTAATGCCTCCATAATTGTAGTCAGTGTATTGTTGTTGCCATCTGCTTTTCATGGGTTGGGTACCTCTGCTTGCAATCTTGTAGCTTTCTACTCTCATAGGCCTTTGGATGACCTTGCTATGAAAAAAATCCATCCAAAACTTCCTTATTTTCCCCACCATCAATTGTTTCATGGTATTTAGAGCTATAGGATCCTTGCGCATTCTCTCTTGGATTTTTCTTACAAGTTTGTGAAGACTTGTGCCTAACTCCCAATTGATGTCAACAACTCATCCTCCTTTAAGGCTACACGTTGTGCCTTTTTATTGAAGGAATTCATTGTTGTGTGCAACTTTCCTTGTTATTATTAATAGTCATACAAAAATTCTCCACAAAGTCTTACCACTGTGCCTACTTAGGTCACAATTTCAATTCGATCGTAAAGTAGCTTGTTGCCACATTATTTGTCTTCAAAAAAAACATTTTTGCTAATAGGTAGTGCCTTCATGATTGTAGGTAATATACAACTATGGTCATATCATTTTAATGGATGGGGTATCTATGTTTGCAATCTTGTAGATTTCTACTCTAATTGGCCATTAAATGACCTTCCTATAACAAAATTCCCCCACTGGAAAATTTTGTAGCACTTGTCTATAATTCAAATCATTGCTCAAAATTTATAAAATTCAACACAAGTGTCTTCTTTAGTTCATAAAATATTTCTTAGCATTTCTCCATCCAATTCCATTTTTTTTCTTCTTCAACGAGTCACTAAGTAATATCAAAATCTTAAAGTAACCTTAAAAAAATCCATGGCAGTAGTTAGTTAAACGTACCAACGAACTCCTTATCTCATGCACTATTCTTGGTTCCTCCATAACCTTAATTTCCCTTATCTTTGCATGTTTAATGTAGATGAATCCCTATCCAATCCAATGACCTAATAATATAGTTTTTTTCTACCCAAATACACACTTGGACTTATTCAAGAACAAATGGGTCTTCATTAGTGCTTCAAAGACATTTTTCAAATGTTTATTATAGTCTTCCACATGTTCATTAAGCACCACAATTTCAACTATGTATACAACCACTGACTTGTCTTAGAATTGTCTAAACACATTGTTCATCAAGGTGTAAAAGGTAGTTGGAGCATTATGTAACATAAAAGGCATAACAAGAAATTTAAAATTGTGATATCTTATCACCGTGGTTATATTTACCTATTTTCCTTTTGCAATAATTACTTGGTAGTATCCCTACCTCGAATCCAACTTTGAGACAATTTTTACTTTAGTAAACTTGTCAAAGTAGTTTATTTCCGAAGGTAAGGGGCACCAGGTTTGATGGTTTACTTGCTCAATGCAGGAAATTCCAAATACATTCTCAATTTTGGGGTGTACTTCTTCTTTCAAAAGAGGAATGGTGCAGCATATGATGTTCTAGAAGGCCTAATGAATACAACATCGATGATCGTAGTCAACTACCACCTTAATTGTTTCAACTTGAATCTATAAATTTGATAGGGAGCTCTAACCAACAGAGGTTGAGGCCTAGTTCAAGCTTAATATGATGGTCAATAGTGTGCCTAGATGGAAGCCTTTTATTAAAACAGTTAGGCATTCAATTTATAAACACATCCAACACATTAGAAAGTGTTAGAAGAAAAGGAATTCCCTTTCCATCCTAATCCACTTCCCTAATAATTGTTGTAAAAATTTGAGACTCCGAGTGCATAGATACCCTCTTCATGTTGAATTTGGATACATATGTACATTTCCATTTGGATTCATTTCTATTGTTCACAAAACACAATTCTTTTTTCCACTAAGCATCACAAACTTCTATATGAATGGCATGAGAAATAATTATGTTCTCCATAGGAACTATTTCTCAATAATGACTCCAAAGTCATCCATCTACGATACTAGGAAGTCTACATGGAACTTCCATTTGTCAAATTCTATGTGAAATATGGATGAAACCATATCTATATATTGCCCTATTCTTATAATTAACATGTTTGAATGAAGAAAAACAAAATCCAAATGTAAGTCTAATTTCACTTTCCATCTCCCTCTTCAAGACATTGTGCAAGGTACCAAATTTAACAATATCTATATTTTCCTTCCGTTGATGATAAGATTTACATAACAAAACTTATTTGGATTTTCCCTTAATTGTTAGTCTAGGCACCTATATAATGGAAAGACACCTCTAGGGATGGCTTCTCCCTTCCATCTTCCACATAAGTATACCATGCACAATTTGTTAAAGGAAATGAGCTACAAAAGAAACAAGAGTCTTACCTCTACCTAAAGTGGTATACTAATAGATATCATACACTGTCATCTTCAAAAGGTTTTTGGCATAATGTATAGGTTCAACTACACTTGTACCCAAGATACTTTAACATGTGTACTTTATTATTTCTACATATTCATTTATTTTTAATGCACTCTAAGGCATAGAGGGGCACTTGGTTGGGTTTCTTATGTATTGACCTCAACCTGTAACAATAACTAAGTGTCATTCTCCACCTTCACCCAATCTCCAATTCTTGATAGAACCATTCCATATAATCATTAAATGGATCGCTCCAAGAGCTATGCTACTAGATGTTTCCTCAATGAATTCCCAAGCCTCCCAAACAACTCCTTTCTTTAAATATGATCATGAAGATGTCTTAAACTAGTTATATCACCCTCCCAAACTATTTCTTCCTTACATGGTGAAGGGCATCCAACAATGTTCTAAAAACAAGTTCTTATGGAAGTTGATCTTTGATACCACTTGTCATGGACCTAGGAGACTTTCAAAAAAAAAAAATTTGTCATCTACAATCATGTGGAATTGCCTTGCCTCAACCAAAATGGGTTGAAAGACTTATGCTTAGTATAACTAAACTATGCCCCTTCACTTAAGGTCTTCTCATGACTTCAATTTAAGCTACAATAAGTTTTATGTTCAACAAAGTCCAACATAACCTAATTCACTCAACTATAAGTACACATCTAATGGAAACTTTAAGACATCCTAGCAATATTTATGCTTAGCTAACAAAAATAAAAACAAGGATAATAACATTCATTCAAGTAAAGAAACCACTACTCACAAGTATATGTGACATCCAAGGTAAATTCTTTAATGTTATTTATGAAAATATTGTTACAATGTACAATAGAGGAGTGTGGCCAACTATCTATTGCTTATTTACAAATTATAATTACACAGGGAACAAATACCTATAAGAATTGTTAATACAACCCTAGAAGAAATAACATGCCTACCTCAAATGAGACTTTTCCTCTTCTTCTTCTCACTCAACCAATGTGATTCTACTCATTGTGTCTTACCTTGAACGTAGCACAATCATGGAGCTCCTTGACACTCCTTGTAAATAACCAATCACTTATGCCTTAACATGTTTATGTATCCTCTATTTATATGAGACTTGTCTTTTGTTTACAATCCCCTTCACTCTAGAGTGGAAACAAGTGTCATCCTCTCAAATTGCTTCCTTTGGTCCTAAGTTGTCTTAAGTTGTTCTATGTTATCATAACTTGTATAAAGGCAACAAGGGGTATTAACTATCATGATTTTGGGGTTTTAAGGGTTGGAATTATAGCTTAAGGGTGTATTAGCAATGATGATTGAAAAATAGCATTTAGGATTGATGTTAATGTTGTCTTATGATGGATTTAAGTATTTTTATTGTCCTTTCTTTATTTGCAATTAACTCAAAGAAAAGGTTACACAAAACGCCCATACCCTAGGCAAATGGTGTTTACTATGCATGGAAGATTTCAAAATTTAATGTGAATGTTACTGAGGAGTGTGAGAAGGATATCTTTGTTCTAGATTAATTTCTACTATGATTTGGTCTTACACTGGTCTCTTGAAGGAAGGACTTATATAGTTTCCCCATACCCCTAAAAACAATGTGTGAATGCTATACATAGAGTATTATGTAACCATTCTGAATGGGATTGAGAATAGATGCTAGGTGTTTACCTTCATGATGGTTTATAGCTTATTTTTACCTTGAGGTTAGTGGAGCTAATAGTTAAAGGTTTTATGTCATTTTGTCTAACCATACATGTGTGTATAATGAGGTAAGAACCATATAAATTAAAGAATCACCCCCTTATGTTTCTTATGACTTTAATGATCGTGAAAGCACACTTCTAATCAAGGAATAAGATGATTCATGCATGAGCTTAGAGCATTAAACCCTACACCCTTGGTTTTTCCTACTTGGAGAAGAGATAAGGACTTCCATAAAATGATTCTAAGTAAATGATGGACTTCTATTAAACTAAAGTTGATATGTGAAGTAATGATTATTCTTATGGTTATTTCTATTATGTCAACTATGTTTCAATTGTTACAATCTTGAAAAGGTGTTATGTGAAAAAAATAGTGAAGTTCTTGTTGTAATTGACTCAAGACTTTAGACTTAGATTTTTTAATAAAATGAATTCTTACCTATATTTTTCATTTTAGGATTAAAAGATTGACATGTGTTGAGGTCCAGTATGATACCAAAAATTGTCATAGCAATAAATAAAAAGGGCTTATTCTTATAAATGATCTTAAATTGTCCATGATATCTTGGATAGATGGTGATCGAGTGCTCTATTAAGGCACTCTTTCATGTGAAGTCATTGGTTCAATTCCTCACCCCGATCTGGTGATATATTGGACATGATAAAGATGTAGTCTCACCAAGCTTACAAAAAAAAGGTCTTAAATTGTTGTAATCGAGTTACATACCACTACCAACAATGAACATTTAGACTACAAAACCTTACTTTTATTATTGATAGTGAAAGTACACTACAATTGGTGGTATATCCACCATCTAGAAATGCAACTAACATACCTACTCTAAATATTTATACCATGCAAATAAATATGTGAGTTCCTATTCCATGGTTATGATCAAGCAACATGTAGTGAGAACATTGGAAATTCTTACTCCCTAGCAACTAATTCTTTCATATTTCAAGCTTAACTAAGGTAACTATAAATGAACTTTATGATAATATTCATTCAACGAAAAATATCGAAGGGGGCAAATTTAAATACAACCATTTAATAGGTAATTGAGAATTAAAAAATTACAAGGAAAAATAATATTGGATAATTATCTCTTAGTGGCCCATAAAGGGCTCATTATTTCCCATTTAAAAAAATAAAATAATTTTTGGTCGACGAAAAATTCTTGAGGTGAAATTTCAAACCTCACAAATCTTATATATACAAGAGACCTCATGGATTTTGTGGTGTGACTGAGAAAGCATAAAAATGATGCTAACATTCTTAAATGCTTAATATCACCAAAATTATATTTAATGTTTACATTAAATATACCATGAATTTATATGGATATTTTATTGAATATTACTTCACATTAACTAACCACTGAACAAAGCTAACATGTTGATTATAGCTAGATTTGCAATTCCTAATGTTTGTAAAAATATATTGGGTAAGATGTGTTGCTTGGAAAAATAACATACTTACCAAAGAGTTGGGTGAATAAAAAACGATGAACAAAAATTTCGCTATGGTTAGAATATCTTTATTGGCGAAAGATTTTGAAAGTTATAACTGGGTTCTTGAGATGCCTTTTCCCTTCTTTCCATCACAAATTTATTGAGATCATTTTCCTGGATTATGAAAATTTCCCTTACGTGATTAAATTGGTTAGAAAAGCTATTTTTTATATAACCGTTAGATAATTGAAAATTTTGTGCTAATTTTAAGGACCATTGGAAATTTGTTTTCTTCTTTAGTTCAATAAATGGTTTTAATAAATTAGAACAACATTATATGCTACACGTTTTAAGATGTTATATGAGATAATTATACCAGGTATGTATTGCCAAAGAGATTCTTGTTATGGATAGAGATGTTTGTTTTTTAAGGAAACGCATTACTTCTTATTTTTTATCAATTCAAAGAAAGATTAAATGGTATTTATGTGATATGGAATTGTATTTTTTTTTTAATTTAAAAATAAGAAATAAAATTGTTTTTAAGTTATTTTTGAAACGAAAATCCCACTTGGGTGATCTATTTAAATCCAGTGTAATTGTTTATATTTTTTTAGAGGAAAAAAAACTAAATTGGATTTTATTAAGGAAAACTACTAGTTACATATTTCTGTCATTTTGTCAATTTTCCCAACTCCAAAAGAGTAACTAACATGAGTCAAAATTTCATCGAATACATATTCAGGGAATCATCCTCTGTACATATGAAAACTTTATCTATTTTTTTTTGTAAATCAGCAAATTATATTAGAATCAGAATACATATTTTACAAAAGGTCTGCTTGAGCAGACAGAGGACTGCCATCCTACTAAGCAAGCACCTTGTCATGATCAAAAAGAGCATCCACAAGACCCCGGGGCACACCACGCAGGGCAGCAGAGAAAGTTGGGGGTTGACAAAATCAGCAGTAACCAAACAACGATTCACATAGAGCCGGGGACATCTATAGTTGAGCCCAGAGCAAAATTTGACAAAACAAAGAAAAAACCAAGGTTAACAAACACATAAACTGACCCATCCCTCAGGAAATTAGCAAGATCAGACAGCAGAGACTCATTACATTTCAAGAACAATATAATTCTTGGAGGTATCCAGACCAGTCGACGCCTTAGCTTTGCCCACCTGAGATGGCGTTGGAAGTGTACTCTGATTATCGCCTGTGTGCCCCTCCATCTTTTCCCCAGCATTCCTGGCATCTTGATTTATAGTATGACGCAAGAACTGATCAGGACTGTGAGTTTCTTTGAAATACTGTCAAATTGTTGCTCCAGTCCGCTGATCATGAACTCCAGACTCTCCAGAATCGCCATATGCTCCTCTGACATGACTGCAATTACCTGTTGAGCTTGACGAACTTGGTTGGTGTAGTCCCCCTGCATACTAATGGCCTTAGCCAACATTGTTTTCATCCTCCACATCTCTGCTTGCGTACGCACATACTGAGTTTCACGCGTTGTTACTGTACCAGGGTCCTGAACCCAATCCATTTCCTTCTCCAACTCCTATGCTTCCAAATTTTCCTCCTCCTCAGTAACAATGGCCTCCAACTCCTCAATTCTTCGTTTTTCTTTTTGCGAGGTTCGTGTTTCATAGGCTTCCCGAGCTCGTTTCAGATCTCGGTTGGCCGATGCGTTTCGGCTCCCCTCACCCGCCATTATCTTAACCACACACGACTGACAGCTCAGTGTTCTAAGGATTAGGGAAAAGATTTTCAACCTACAACTTGAAGAAACAGTGGCTTTGCTGTTGCCAAGGGCTGAGAATAAATAGATGAGATTGGGAGAATTACTGGGTACATTCCAACCTATCCCCTATTGCCCGTACGTCTTATCATAATTATTCTTGCTTGGTGGTTTATATTTTCGATAATGACCTGATTTCCTGCTCTTACGCTCACCTCTCTTGCTCTCCTCCGAAGCATGCCAAGTGTCCCATCTTCCGTATAGGCGTCGGCGGCTCTCATTATTTTTGATCATATATCTGATGGGAATGACTCCCTCCTGCTCAAGCATTGAATGCTCCTGTTCTGCCTGTCCTTCGCTCTTTTGCCAACCTTTAATTCTTCCCACAGTACGCATGATCCTCATCATTTCGTTAAGCCTGCATAGATCGCCACCTCTTCATCCTTACCTTTCATTCACCAAATCCTGCCTCGAGAGTAGGGTACACTTATTTCTTAATTTCGGGTAGACGACATCCTGCCAACAGCTGTCCAATATGCTAGTGGGGTTGTCTATACCATAATTCACCAGATGGTCCGTAGCTGCATTGACTTTACGACGAACAGCCTGAAAGATTAAACCTTTCAGCCACCCCAAATGCTCAGCTATACTTTCTGTTACTTTAGCCAGTCGCTAGTGTTGTGTAACCTTGCTAGCTTTAGCTCCTGCATACATCCTTCTGGCTGCTGTTATTGCGAGCTAGGAATCCCCCTCAACTACTGCTGCGCCTGCCTATAAATTTCTAAGAATTCTGAGACCCTGTTCCATTGCTGCGAACTCCATCTCATTGTTCGTTCCTTCCCCTAAGGCTCTGCTGTAGATGTGCTAAATTTCTCCTTCGTTATTCCTTATAATGCCACCGATGCCAGCCATTCCTGGATTACCTGTTGATGCACCATCGAAATTTAGCTTGAGGAAGCCTAAAGGTGGTCATTTCTAAATGCTTAAAGTGGTGCTTATTTCCTGTTGGCGATTCGTTGTAGCCACGCAAGTTCCATTATCCAGGTTAAAGGCTTTCAAAATTTGTAAGTCTCGATTTGAAACTTTACTATCTTGATCTGTTTTGCTTTTGACAAGAACCAATTGTCTTATATTTTGTATGATAATTTCTATTGAGTGATTTATATCCCTGGTTTCATTTAAGAATACTCTCTTGTTCCGTTCTTTCTAGATTGTCCATGTAATAAACCCTGGCATTATTTTCCAAATGATGTTGACCCTTTGATTACTGGAGAAATTGCCTCGCTAATTCTCGATGGTCCCTTCGATGGAATCTTTGGTTCTGTCTGTTTGTTGTAAAGTATTTTCCACCCAATTCCACATTAGGTTTGTCGATTTGCATGTGTTGAAGAGATGGTTCATAGTTTCTTCTTCCTTGTTGCACATGGGACACCTAGAAGGGCCACAAAACCCTTTCTTGCAGAGATTCTCCCAAGTTAGAGTTTTCTTGTGCATTAGGAGCCAGAGGAAGATTTTAAATTTTGGCCAGAACTGAGAATCCCAAACCTTGCTGCTCCATTGTACCTTTTCAATTTTCCCTGAATCTTCGATACAATTTCTGGCTTCTTTGAGCGTGAAATTGCCCCCTCCTTGCTTTCCCCATCTTAGTTGGTCACTGTCATCCGCCTTCCTAATTCTTCTTTTGTTTAATAGAGTTTGCAAGTCCCTGACGTCGTTGTTTGCTTCAGTTATGTTCTATGTTTCATTGATTGCCTAATTTCTCCATTTCGGGTCCCTGTTATTAGGAGTCCAATAGTGATTTACCATTGTTCTTCCAAGCCCTTGATAATTTCTTTGCAGATCTGCAAATTCTGGCCTCTCTAACTTAGGGAGTTGTTGCCAGGCATCCTCCCAGAAAAAAGTTGTTTTCCCATTGCGAATTTCCCAGAAGCTATTCTCCTGTATAATTCCTCAATTTCTCCTTGCTAGGTTCTAGACTGGTGAACCCTCTCGATTCTCTTGCATTCTTATTAATTTTTGAGTGTTGTGCGTTGGAGCGCATTTCTCCTTCCAATGTCTATCCCAAGGAAGATTGGGTTCCTTCAGCCATTTCCACCAAATTTTGGCCCCATAGGTCCTATTGATGGTGAAGGGGTCTAGCAGGTTTAACCCTCCCAAATGTTTGGGTTTGCACAATTTATTCTATGCGACTAGTGCCCATTTTTTCTTCTCTGCATTTCTTGTCCATAAGAAAGTTCTCTTAATCATTCTCATTTGCTACAGGACTCCTTTGGGAGCTGGGATTATGGAGAGCATATATTGAGGAATAGCTTGCAGTACAGCTTTGGTTAGAACTAGCCTCCCTACAAAATTGAGGGCCCTATGGGTCCAGTGATGACATATTTTCTCCAGACTGGCTAGGATCTTCTCCCAATGAATTTTTTTCCAAGGTTTATCCGTTAGAGGTGCTCCTAGATACCTCGAGGGAAAACTTCCTCTTCAGAAGCCTAGAATGATAGAGAGATTCTTTTGCACAGTTAAATGCGTATTGAAAAAGAAGATGGTGGATTTAGATAGATTAATTTCCATACATGAGGCTTCGCTGAAAAGATTGAGGATCCTTTTATAGCCCAGGGCTTCTTTGACTGTAGGATAGCCATGTAACATTGTGTCATCAACAAATTGTTGGTGTGTGGTCGTTGGAATGGAAGGCAAGGGCTGCAATCCTTTGATTCTTCCTTCCTCTTTATCACTACGAATGAGTCTGCTTAAAAGGAAAGGTGATAATGGGTCTCCTTGTCTGAGTCCTCGTGAGGGGAAGAATTGGTCGGCAAGGGCACCATTTACCAGTATAGAAAATTTAGTAGATTTGATCAGAGCTAAAATCCACTTTATCCATTGATTGGTGAAACCAAAAGCTTTTAAGATTGCTTCTAGGTAATTCTAGTTGACTTTATCATAAGCCTTTGATAAGTCAAGTTGCATCATCATGCCTGCGATTTTTCTGGAGTGAAGTGTATGAATCATTTCCTGTGCTAGTAAAATATTGTCCAGAATCTGTCTTCCCTCAACATATCCCAATTGTTCTTCTGAGATGAGGCCTAGGAGAATAGGTTTCAATCTGTTGGCAATGACTTTAGAGATAATCTTATAAATGACATTACACAAAGCAATAGGCCGAAATTTTGCTGGGGTGTTGGCCTCTTCTTCTTTTGGAATCAGGGCCAGGAAAGTTGAATTTAGAGTCCTCCACCACTTCCCAGACCTCAGTTTTAACAATTTCCCAGCAAGCCTTGTAAAAGTTGATGGTAAAGCCGTCAGGCCCAGGCGCTTTGTCATTTGGCATATTCTTCACCACTTCTTCCACCTCTTCCAAAGAGATTTCTCTAGCTAATGCAAGGTTTTGCTCATTATTGATTGTTTTGGGAATGGATTTGATGAGTTCAACAATTGCTTCTGTTCTATCTACCTTTGGCTCCTGAGCTATGCTTCTAAAATGTGTAGTGAGTAGGGTTGAAATTCCTTGATGATTCTGGAGAATGTCCCCCTGTTCGCTTTTGAGACTGAGGATTTTATTGGCACCTCTGTAGTCCAGTGCTGATCTGTGAAAGAATTTGGTATTATATTCCCCTTCCTTGAGCCACTGAATCCGGGACTTTTGTTTCCAAAGGGTCTCTTCCTGTTGGCAATGAAGCTACCATTGTTGCATCAAAATTTTTTCTTTGTTTGCAGTTTCTAGGTTGCTATCTCTAGTTATCCAACCTTTGTGAATCTGCTCTAGCTCCTCCTCTATCTTGGCTTTTTCTTTGAATATGTTCCCAAAAACTGTTATATTCCATGTTTTGATTTTATTTTTGATGTATCTCAATTTACCTTGTATTTTGTACATTTTGGTACCTCTGATGTCCATCGGTTCATGCCACCACTTCTCAACAAGTTTAGTAAAGTCTGGATGGTTAAGCCAAAATTTCTCAAATCGAAATGGCTTATTTCTAGGAGTCGCCTGGATAGCAGCAATCAGAGAAATGGGCCAATGGTCTGACCCTCCACTAGGTAGAATGTCTGATTCTACTATCACTCCCTCCAACATCATACTTTCAGATATTAGAAATCTGTCAAGACGAGAGGCGATTTGTCTTTCACCTCCCCTTCTGTTATTCCAAGTGAAAGCCCCACTCTTGGGGTGGACATCCACTAATTTAGTTGTGTTGATGAAATCTAAGAATGCTTCAGAATCTTTGATGAGTTTCATGAATCCTCATTTTTTCTCCAATAGTCTAGTTATCATATTGAAATCCCCTCCTATGATTGCCTTCGCACTGGGATATCTGAGCTTCAGATTCAATAAAGTTCTAAGAAAAATGTATTTCTCTTCTAACTTCTGAGGCCCGTAAACATTGGTGCACAAATAGGTCTCTGAATTGCCTATCACTTGAACTTCTATGGCTATAAAGGACCTGGTAGCTTCAGAGGAGAGGATTTTGATTACATGCGGATTCTACAGGGTAACTAAACCTCCCTCCCAACCATGACTAGCGGTTTCCAGGTATTCCGTTTGTCTACCTAGCTTTTTTCTTGCATTATAAATAGTATTACTTGCGCATTTAGTTTCTCGCACAAATATAATGTCAGGATTTTCCTTTTGGACCTTCCTCTTTAAAATTATCTGTTTTATTTGGCTATTGAGCCCTCTAGCATTCCAAGAAATGACTTTCATTTTAACACAAAAAATTAGTAGTTAAGAGAAAAAGCTTCTAGAGCTTTCATCTTACCAGAGTTTAAAAGCATTTGTCCCATTTCCTACAGTGCCTCATTATTGGATCTGCGCCCTCTCTTCTTTCTTTGTTTGGAGCTAGTGGATGTTTGAAGTAGGCTTTTTGTTCAGAGTCCCATTCCTTTTGCTATGCCCAGATTCTTGTTTTGCATATCCATCTCTGCTTTCTGTTTTGCTATGAATATCTCATTAATTTTCCTAACTTCCTCTTCCGATATGTTTTCCATCCCCTTCTTTTTCCAGTTTTCCACCATGTCTGGTAGGTTAACTCCTTCCTGCTCTAATACCTCATTGAGCTCCATTTCCTCACTTCCAATGTCACTTATGAGCATTTTTGAATCTTTATCTGCCCCTTCTGTTACTCCTTGAGTCTGTTCTGTAATGTTTTGAATATTTTCCTCCATTGCTTTGGTTGCATACTTTGTTGTAGTTTTGTTTGCTTCAGAGGTATTGTGTTCCTTACTATGGTCCTTTGATTCGGTCTTAGTCTCCAATACTTCAAAAGCATTGCTAGTATTACCTTGTGTTGCGCTTGTTCTGATTGGGCGTTTCCTGTTTGCTCTCTGTCTTGCTCTTGGCCGAATGAAGATATCCATGTTCTTTCCTGCCTGATCTCCCTTGAGTTCTTCTGCTGTTCTATTTAATGGACATTCTCTAATTAAATGTCCATGCTCATGACACTTCCTGCAGCGAAATGAAATTTTCTCATAGTCAATGGCTTGGAAATAATCCTCATCCCTATATTCCAACCACAGTCCTTCATGCAATGCCCCCGATACATCCAACTCCACATAGATTCGAGCACAGGAAGTGTATCTTCTTTGCAGAGTGACTTCTGAAGCTTTGATAAAAGTCCCTAAATTGTCACCTATCTATTTTAGAGCTGAATGTCCCCAATAGTCTATTGGTAGTGCGAAGAGGCGAATCCAGACTGGCACCTGCTTGAAGGTTTCTTTTTCTGGCACGAAGTTGGGTTTCCATGGCCTCATATAGAGGCCCGTTGAAGCGAAGAAGTAAGGTCCACTGTCAAATATTCTATCCTTATCCTCTAGATTCGAAAAAACAACAGTGAAAAAACCTTTGGCTCCTAGGTGCAGTCTAACATCACCTTTGGGTTTCCATTGTTGCTTTATCCATTGACACAACGCCTTTTCCGCTGGCCAGAGTCCCATGAACTTGAAAATCACTACATGCTCAGTCATGTGTTCTCTATAGGCTTGAATTTATGGGTCCGTTATCACCACCCTTAGGACTTCTGCTGTTTTAGGCTTGCATGGGCCTTGAGTCGTTTTGCCATTGAGGTTTTCTGGTTTGTTCCCCTTCTCCTCGCTCTCTTTTTCCGAAGCACCCTTTTCACTGTCTTCTTGCTCCTTCTCTTGTTTGTTCTCATGTGTGGGATGTGCCTGCGCTACCTTCTCCTTGCTTCTACTATCTGTTGTTCCGTCACTCTCCTTTCCTTTCAGTTTTTGAGTGTTTTGTTCCTCCTTGCCCTCATATCGTCTCCTTCCCTTGTTGGTCCCATCCTCTTTCTGTGACCTTTCATACTGTGCAATTTGCACACCTTCCTGTGATGTTTGTTTATGCATGATTATCTATTTGTAAGTAGGGGTCCCTATGGACCCCTCTTTTACCATCTGTCGGGTTAGGATCTGTCCCCTATTGAAAAGTTCTACCACTCTGACCCTGTTCCTTTCCCGTTTCAAACCCTAGGTCTGAAAATTCCGTGAACTGTAAACCCCTGTTTCACCCAGCTCGCGCTCAAGATTTCACTATTCTTCGAAAACTTCATCTATTAAAAAACAAAATAGTGTGTAAAAACCATATAAAATGTTCAAGAAGATAAATAACAATCATGAAAACAATATAAGTCCTAAGAAATAAAAGACCGGTGAACCAACTATGGAAGGGCAATGCTCCCCTCCTCCCTGACAACCCCATTAGAAATATATATAAAATACATATAACCTTCATCATCATGCAATCCCTTTTTTGCCAAGGAATCTGATTCTCGATATATATGCATAATTTCAAAACTCAGAAAAGTCTTAATGAGGCCATCTGTATGTACCCGCCATCCCCTAAGCTCTGGGGGATCGAAAATTCTTTTTCCAGAAATTCCATCTATAATGGTATTAGAGTCTTTGTATACATGGATTTGTTGGATCAGCCTATCATTTGCAAACCAAAGGAGATTGAAAGAGCCACCATTTTAGCTCTCGCGTTTGTGCCTAATACCCCAAACCAATGTAGCTTATAATGAGAATTACCATTGATGTGTAACCAAGCTCCGCAACCACATCTTCCCCGTTGTGTTGCCCCATCGAAAAAAGCCATCGGAAATATTATCTTAAACATATATCTCCCCGAGAGGTCTCTAGTATTTTCCTTCCATGGTTCCATATAATCAAGCCAAGGCCATAATATTAGAGCATGTCCTGTAAGCATAATGAGGGATTCCTTGAAAGATGAGATGATTTGGGGTCTTCGAGATCTCCCATATTACAAACAATGGGATGAATTTATGTATGCCTTGTCCTTCCAAACCCCATCACAAACATTTCTCAATAGAAGTGAAATTCCTATCAATAATATTGAAGATAGACAATGTCATCGACCAGACCCGAAGCGTGATGTTGTAGGAAAGGAATATATGTAAAACAGTTTTAGTTTCAACACCACCTAATGGACAACACCCAGGGCCCTGAAAAACACGTTTACATAGATTATCCCATGTTAATATCTTGTTCTTCCACACTAGAAAACAAAACAAAATAATTTTCAAAGGGCCATGTATTTTCCATATAGCAATAAACCATGACAATGTATTAGTTTCCTGCGTAAGGTAAATAAGATGTTTCTAATTCTCCGCTACCAGTGTAACACCTTTTTAAAGAGCCCCATCCCATGAAACGGGGTTACCATTGTCATTTCTGCAAAGACCAACACTTTTTAGTATTGTAACATAGTTATTCCAATCTATAGGCTTATGCCCAGTCAATCTGATATTGTGATAGGAATTATTTTCTACCTTTCATTATTATCATTCATGCTTAGAAGTTGAATTGATGAAACAGATAATCAGATGCTTAGATAACCCAGCTCTGGGTTAGTTATGTGAGAAAAATGTTTAATGATAGTAAAAGCTAACCTTTTTTTGCCTATGAATTCATTCTTAATCACTATGTCTTTTACATGTTTTATATGTGTTGAAGGGTATTAGTGTTGTAGGTGGTTATATGCAATGTGTTTGGTAAAAGTTCTCACCAAAAACATTGTCACGTTCAACTTGTTTGTCAAGTGTTGGACAAAGTCATTCAATATAATTATATTGGACAATATACCAAGTGTTTGCTAATAATTTGAGCAATTAGGTTTTGTTTGTTAAAAATATATAGTGGATTATTATTACCCAATTTATCCATGAACAACACATTATTTACATGCACTTTCCTTTATGTGTGAATGTGATTTGAAATGGGTTTGAACCAATAAATGGTTGTTAGACTCTATAACTCTAGGTTAATTCAACAAATAATGAAGTTTAGTAAACTATGTAAAAGACAATATAATGTAATAGTGAATTGATGCAGGAACATTTGACTTTTCTGGCTATGTTCACTTCCACAAACCTGCAATGTTAAGCATGACGAACAATGATATCTTTTCCAACAGTCACAAAACTAATAATGCTCATTTTGTGCTAGTTCAATGATCCAAAGTATATTGGATTCGACTGATATGTCAATCACAAAACAAATTTCCATGCTTTCTTTGAAATCAAATAATCATATTACACTTCATATAGAATTCTTAGATTCACAATTATGCATGAACTCTCATTCATTAAACTAGTTTTGTACATACATAAGCATTCATTCTCTCTATTCACTCTATATGACATGATTTCACATTCATTTGTCCATTTGTTTTCCTCTTAGGCTTATAATATTGATAATAACATATACAAATAAAATAAATTTTCCTAGGTCCATAAATCAATCCACAAATCACTCATTCTTTTCAAGGTAGACTTGCTTTTGCCTTATTGACAAATGTTTTCCTATCCATATCTTTTCTAAATCCTAAAAGCACCGCAATAATTTCTAATATTTCTAAACTTTTCTTAATCTAACAACTTGCTAATTTCTACTAAGATTTTTTTCTCCTACAACATCTCGTGATTTATTTCCTAAATTTTTCATGCCTTAAAAGACATATTTTCTTCTTAAAAATATTATCTCTATCTATAGTTATATAAGAAATAGAGAAATTAAAATTATTTACAATAAGGAAATAAAATTCATTTTCCATGTTAAGATCTAGTTTGGAGCTTTGTCTCCAAAAAGTTTCATGACTTGGAAGCTCTAATTCTCCTACATCATGAACCATCATTCCTAGTTGGTTTTCCTATTTTTGATTTCCAAGTTGAAGTTTCTAAATTCATGTGATTGATTATTTTGTTATTATTGTAAGAATCTATCATTTGTCTTTGATACTACTCTTATACATACTAAATTGTTCTCTATGTATTTTATGGGTTTAAGTATTCAAACTCTATTGCAATTTTTAGAGGATTTTTATTTTTATTTTTATTTTTAACCTCTATGTGTAATCAAAGAACACTTACAACTTTGGAATGTCCACCATATTATTTTCTCTAAATGCTAATTAAGGGCCATAATGAAAGAGGTGTTTCTTTAGTTTCCATTCTCAACAATGGGATATAGTATCTTGCATATTCTAAAGTTATTGGGAATTTTGGGAAAGATATGGGTATGGTTTTCCTTTTGTAGTTCATAGAAAATGAGACCACTTATCTTTGTTAATGATTTTAATGACCTCCAATTATACATCCTTGATTGATTCAATTGAAAATGAGAAAAAGGCAATGGTAAACTCTCCATTCCCTCATGTGAATATGTTGTTCCATCCAAAATTATAAATAACAGCCTTGTGCCTCCAAGTAGATAACCAAGAAATGTTTTGAATATTGTTATCAATTACCAATTCTAACAAACTGCATAGAAATAAACTCAAGGCACCTTTGACAATGGGAGATCTTCTCGACACATCCTTTCACTTTTTCTTTTTCTTAATTAAGGTATTTGCACTAAGATGGAACATTAGTCATATGGTACATTGTAGATGATTTAATACTATGATCATACTCTGATCAAATTCATCATTCTAAACGTGGCTTTCTGAAGTGAAACATCAATATGATCTACATATCATGTAGATATCGTTGACAATTTATCAATCAACAAATTGGGTAACAACTGATATTCTCCTTAAAATGTGCTCATCTAGTATTTCAATTCTTGTTCAAGATTAAGAAGACCCTCGTAAAAAAATACACTAGTTCAATAATGAAAATTAACTAATTATCATATTCCAACACTTTCTTCCTAATCCTTAACATACCAACTCGTCACAAAGTCTTCAAAGGTTATTCTCACTAAAAATGTTTGCTTTGTAAACAAATTTAGTTCAACATGGACATATCCTTGTCAATGTAGGGATTTTGTAAACAAGAGTGAAACTACGAGCCATTGGAGTCCATGATACTACCTTGAAAGCTCATGAAGGGTCGTTATGAAGTAGGTTGAATATGTTTCTCATTTCAAGAACAAGAGCATAACCTAGGAATAAGAAGAAGTAGTTTAACTCTCATTATAATTTAATATTTTTTTGTATGAAAAGTACAAAATAAAATTAGCTTTCATGTCTACCCAATTTTAGGGATAATCCCTATTTATATTATTCAATTATTTACAAGATGCAATTAATCACTCAAGTTGGCTTAAAACTCAATATCACAATTTGAATCTTCCAATAGAAAAATTGTGGAGGTAGTAGCATCACATATTTCCCTGCAAGTAATTTAAGTATAGTCCACTTGAATTTTTCCATGAAAATTGGCCTTGCCCCTTACCTAAAGAACCAAGCTTTGAAGGAAACAAAAATTCCATCCCCGCATGCCTATTGAGGAATATAACACATAGGGGTTTGTAGTTGGTTATTTGGATACAATTTACAACCAATAATAGGTCTTGTATGTAAGAGAAGAACATATATTCTTGTATTAGCAAAGGACAAAGGCCCTAGTAACATTTCTAAATCTAGAGATCTCTATATAAGACATAAGATGGACCTTAGAAGTTAAAATATGTAGAGGATCCATGTTGGTGAAGTGAGTGGACTATAAATCACTCATTTATAAATAATAAAATATATAGTAGTTAAATCCTTCACCCTTACATAGTTACTATAACCTTGTAGACTCATCATGGTTAAAGGAATCAAAGAGAGGTTGGTACTTAAGGGACATTAATGCTTAGCTTCAATAAGAGAACCAATGCTTAAAGGAATAGGTCTAGATTTTCAATTAGAGAATGATAGAGATGGAGAAGAACCTTGACACATTTCCTAAAATATTTCCATTGATCAAGAATCAATTTGATGAATGTTAATAATCATTCATTGTGGTCATCATAGATTGGGACAAGCACAAAGTGCAACTTGTGAATTTGTGAGAGAAGGTCATCCAATTAAATAGTTGACAAGAACATAGGTTCACTAATGTTATGGATCAACTGCAACAAGAGTTGGTAGAGAAGGAAAATGCCTTTACAAAGCTTCAAGCAACTATATAAAGCATGGGGAAGCATGGAAAATTTCCATTTCCACTACTAATGCAAACACCATGACCACAACAACTTTTATTTGTTCAACTTATGGCAAAGTTTCTCAAGAGTAGCTTGGTAAAATTGAAACGCATACTAGAGGCATTGGATCAAAATTGTTAAGATAGATGGGATATCATGGAAAAGGGATGGGTAATAGAAGATAAGGCATCTTATGCCTCATTGTAGCTACACTTCGGGTGAAGCATGAAATCTTAGGTTTTGATGGTAGATGAGAAAATATCATGACCATGAAGACCACTTTTGTGAAGGAGAAAACATGGTAGAATTGGATTTCTGATCAAAAGGAAAAGAAATAGAAACTCAAGGTGGTATCCCATTACCACTTGAGCCTTATTGTGGAAAATTGAGGAAGGGTAATGATAAGAAGAGCTTAAAGATGCATCTTTCACAATCACTCAAAATAAATAACAAGCTAAACAATAGGGGAAATAAGAAGAATAAGAACAAAAGGCCTACATAAAATAGGGCATCTTTTGTTTTTCATTGTTGTAGAAAGAAAGGCCACCAAATTGTATTGGTACTTAGAGGCTTGCTCATTCTGCAGTAAGAAAGGACATATTGAGGCTTCTTGATAGGAGAAGAAATCTACATGTCACAAGCCTAAATGTTTTAAAAAGGAAGAAGGACAAGGATTCTTCCTTAACACATTAACAAAGCCATAGTACATGGAGAAGAAAAACATTTAAATTAGTTCATATACCAAATGATTTTTCTAGTATTTGAATTTGAGTGGCCTTTTGGAAGCAAAGTTTTGTGAAATTCATTTATATCTTCACCCTAGAAACTATATAGTAAAGTGTGTAGAGTGAAGATTAAAGAAGATGGAGAGTTGTCTACATCTCTAATGTAAAGAGAATAAGCTCTCCAAGGAGCTATATAAGCATCAATGGTTAGTGACACCAACAAGATGGATAACACATTTATGCAAAATGAAGCCATAATTCAATTTGTGTTTTTGATATTGCATCAAAATAACCCATTCTTGAAGATGTGCTAAAGATTGGTGCATGGATATCAATGACCCTGGGGGAGTTCTTGAAAACTCCATGTAATGCTTCTAAATAATATGAACCCAAGAGGGGGGTAGATGGGGTTAAATGTATATGATATGACCCCAACAGGGGTATATATGGGGTTAAAAATATATGTAATGTAATCGAAATTGGGAGCCTAGGGTGAGTTGCATGTAGCTCCCCCACACCCAAGCTCACGACTCTTAACAAAGTAAATCTATATGTAATAGTGGTTTTACTAATAAAGGGGCCAAATGCACAATGTGTGAACAATTATATATTGATATCATGTAGTCATTATTCAAGGAACATCTGATTTGGATGTATAAATGTATTAGGGTATTTAGGGGAGGTTCTCTTATTATTTAGATATTTATTGTATAACTTATCTCTATTATATCTCTTTGAGTTTTTCTCCATGTTAACATTGGTGTGCATGGTGTGTACTCTAGTTTTTGTGCTATATTTATTATTTGGTGCATAACATTTCATATTAAAGAAAATATGGTTACCAAAAGATATTTGAAGAAGCTTAATTCCTTCTACAAGATCTGCATGCCAAATATGATGGAATTATCTCCAAGGATAGGGTAATCAAAGATCAATTAAAGAGGATATAATATGACATTGTCTCTTAAAAGAAGACAAATGAAATGGTGTGCAACATGAAGGATAATCATCAAATGTGAAACCATATCAAAACCCTCATTTCTAGAAAATATTTCAAGAAATACAAAAAGATTGGTATCATTAATATCAAGCAAGAATATAAAACACTCATCAATATTCATAGAATATGGAATCAAAAAATCATTATTCAATAGGATGTTATCAAATGCCAATAACTACTACAAATTTGGGAGCTTATAACAACAATACATGGAGTCAAAGGAAAGAAACTTATGCTAAATCTAGCCATTAAGGATTAAGATTGAAAAGAATTACAGTTGGAGTCATGTATCATTATTAATGGAATGAAGAAAGTAGGAACATAAAGAAATCATATTATTAGGTTTCATATCATGTAAAAGCAACAACTGCAAAGTTTTGAGGATAAAGCTTTTAGAAGGGGGGATATTATAATATGACCCTAATAGGGAACCTTATGGGGTTAAATGTAGATTATATGATCCCAAATGGGGCATGCATGGGGTTAAATGTATATGTAATGGAGAAAATATATATGTAATAGTTTTCAACCTAATAAAGGTGCCACATTTGCAATGTGTGAATAAGTATATATAGAGATCACATAGTCATTATTGAATAAATATGTGATTTGGACATATGAATGTACTATGGTATTTGGACGAGGTTTTCTTATTATTTAGGGATCTTTTGTGTAACTTTATTATATATCTTGGAGTTTTTCTCCATGTTGGGTAATTTAATTGTTGTTTAAATTACTTTGCATTAAATTTTCAATCTAGGGTTTGTATTCTTATGAAGCATACTTGCACTCTATATGCTAGGCAATTAAATTTCAATTGAAAAGGAAATTTACTTATGGAAATAATTGCAAAACTAAAATGAATCCTATTTATGAAAAGTTCTAAATGAGCACACAGATATGTTCTTTCTCAATGATTATATCTAATAAAGCATTGAATTCAGAAATCAAAAAGTAAAGGAATTTAGAAAAAAATCTATTGTAATTCTATACTATGAAAGCTTTGAAATTCTATTCTATTGAACATAAAAGTAAAACCTACTCTATTGGGATTTGAAAATAAATCTAATCTATCTAGATTTGAAAAAAATCTAGTCTATTGAATTTGGAAGTAAAGTTAACCTACTGAACTTGAAAGGAAACCTAATCTATTAGACATTGAAAGTAAAACTAGTTTATAGAAATCAATCAAACTCTATTCTAGGAAAGCAATAAAACCTCATTATAAAGTGAGAAGAAAATAACTGAAACTAAAGTGCAGAAAACCTACTAAGATAACTGATGTGTACATACCAAATTAGAGCCAATGATAACTATAACTATCTATAAATATGAGACTAAGTGAAATAAATGTTTTTGGATTTTTTTTTTTTTCATCAAGCACTTGACCTACAGAAGATAAAGGAAAACAAATGAGTAAAAGGCAAGATAAGATATTGATTAGGAAACAAAATATTAATATAAGTGCATAAAAATAGAGCATAAGGAAATTGAATGAAAGACAACTATACTATTGATCTCACACTTTTGTAGGGGCGCATCCTATGATGTACGAGGTAGTGGAAACTTTAGATCACGAAATTAAAATCACAACCAAATATTACAACAATGCCATAATAAATATTTATATTATATGAAATGTATAAAACAAAGTTCTCTCTACAACAATAAATCTGTAAAATATATTAACTCATGAACTATCATTCGCTTCCAGATATAGAGTTTCAAAATAAACAACTTTGAGAGTTTGTTGCCTAATAGCTAGAATCTGAATCAACATCTCAGTATCTTAACTAGAATAGAATCTTTCTTCTCCCTATTCACTACCGAAGGAGCGAATCATGAGAAGACAGATCATCAACTTCAATTTTATCTTTCAATCTCACTTGGTTGATGATACCCCTTTCTCACTTGATTATAAAATTGATTGACTTGATACTCTGCATGTTACATGTGCATTATAACTACTTTGACTGTAGGTTTGACTTAAGATATATTTTGAACCTCCGAACTTCCACCTCTAGCTATTAGGTGGATCTTCATCTTGGCAACATTTGGAAACTTCCCATAGGCTTCAATTAATTTTTAACACATGCAAACCTATAGAATCTTTGATTTAGCTACAAAATGTAGAGTAGCTGTAGAATGTGCACAATTCGGTAGCTTATGTATAATCAAACCAATTTCACATAGTAAAAAATATAGAATTGAGATGATACAGAGCATTTACCTTATTAATGTATTTGCATGGCCCAGGGGACTGTTAACTCATAGAGAAGATGTAATGATATGGGACTAGGTGACAAAATTGATGAGAAACGAAAGATAAAACTATCAAAAAGAAGAAAATTTTGGAGGCTCATCACTCCATGCTTACATTGGTATATATGGTATATAATATGTTTTTTGTTTATATTTAGTATTTCATGCATAAAAATGATCATGTGCAAGCATTAGAGGGTTGTTTCCATGTTGGAAATCAATTGATCCTAGTAGTATAACACAAATCACGCCTCCCTTATGGAATCGTTACATGATGAAACAATGTGTTAAGGTCACACTAAACATATATTATGATTCAACTTAGCTTCATTGATTTCCAAGATGGACCATATCGAAGTTTGAAACAGATGCTAATGAATGTTTATTACAAAGTTTGGACATGTAAATTGCTCAGATGTAAGAGTTAGTGAGTAAAATTATATGTTTATGAAATAGGTAAACTTAGAACCAATGCTAGTTGCAAAAGACATAAGCTAAAGAGAGAGCTAGTTTCAGAGCTATAGCTAGGAGCCAAATTCAAAGCCATATTCTAAATAAGTAAACAAAGGGCACTTCATTGACCCAAATTGGTTTTCTTAAAATATTTTAGAGACCAAAACTCCTCTCCATGGGGAGGAGTAATTTGAAAAGAATCTAAACCAATTAATGGTTACATGATTCAATACCTGCAAGTAAATTTAGCAATTAATCAAGGTTAGTAAATTATGTAAAATAGAGTTTAAATGTAAAATAGAATGATACATTGTCAATGTAAAAGTGAATGTGACAAGAAAAAGTGAGAAGATGCATGGGAAGCTAAAAGTTGCATTATACTAGAGATTGTATAAATGAGAACTAAGCCACCATTTGATGTTGGTTTCCCATTTAGGTTTCTAGGGTAAAATTTCTAAGTTCATTGCAATTTATCATTGTTTTTATTATTTTGAAAATTTATCATCTATGTTTGATACTTCTCTTAATCATACTAAATTCTTGTGTACTTATTTTGTGGGTGTAAGAAGTCAATATCTGATGTAGTTTTTGGTGGATTTCATTTATAGTTTCAGCCTACATATGAAATTGAAGAAAACTAATAGCTCATTGTTGTCCATCATATGATTTTCTCCAAGATCTAAGATCAAGGGCCTTAATAAAATAATTGTCTCCCCAATTTCCATTCTTAGCCCTAGAATTTAGAAACTCACTTATAGTGAATCCATTAAGCATTGCGGGAAATGTGTGAGCATAGTTTTCCTTTTCAAGTTGATAAAATTGAAAGCACTCAGCTCTGTTAATGTTCTTGAAAACCTCCAATTATACATATTTTATCTATTTAAATGACAATGAGAATTTAGAATATGGTAAAAATCTCCATTCCCTCACATGGGTATGCTTTTCCATCCAAAATACAAATAAAAAAACATTTTCCAACCAAGAAATGTTTTGATTATTGTTATATGTTGCCAATTTTTCCAAGTTGCTTGAAAAGAACTCAAGGCATCTTTGACAAAGGGAGATTTGTTGTTAAAAACACATCATTTCCTTTTAATAATTAATTTATTTTAGATAAGATGGAACATTTAGTCATATGGAAAAATTTACATGATTTAATACTTTGACCTACCTCCAATCAAATTCATTATTGTATACATAACTTGTCTAATTGCAACATTAGTCTGATTAACATAAATTGTAGATACCATTGACAATGTCTCAATCTCAAAATTTGTATCTAACAAATAATGGCCTCCTTCAAATGCGCTCATCCAATATTTAAATTCTTATTTGAGATCAAGAAGAATATAATTAAACAAACTAACTAGCTCAAAAATTAAAATTAACTAATCACTACATTCCAACGCTTTCATCTTGATCCTTAATTTATCAACCCGTCATAAAGTCTTCAAAAGTTATTATCACTAAAACTATCAGGTTTGTAATAATGTTCAAGTGAACATGAATAGAGCCTTGTTTAATCTAGGGGTATCCTTGAAAATAGTAAAGCTAGAAGGAACTAGAGTCCACACCATTACATCAAATGCTTATTAAGAGCCCTTAATGGGCAAGTTGAGTTGTTTCTCATTTCAAGAACAATAATATAACTTGGGAATAAGAGGAAGCCAATTATTTTTCATTGTCCTTCTAAATGGTTTTGTAGGACAAGTACACAATATAATTACTTTTATTATCTATTTGGTTTCAGGGATAGTCTCTGCTTATACTATTCAATTACTTGCAAGATGTAGTTGATCACTACACTGAAAAAAAAATTAGAATCATAGTTTGGATCTTCATAAATATGAATTATGGAGGCAATAGAAGTGTACATATTGTCTCATTTGCAACCGAAACACAATCCAATCAAATTTTCCATGAGCATTCACCTTAGCACCTAACCAACAAACTAAGATTTGAAGCCAAGAATTTGATTGTCACATGCCTATTAAGAGATACACTGTAGAGTGGTCTGATGTTGGTTTTTGTATATATTTTACACCCAAGAATATGCCTTGCAACTAGGAGGACAATAAATATCCTTGAACAAGGCATAAGAAAGAGGCTTGGTATCCTTTCTGAAGACACAACTATTTATATAAGGCTAAAAATAGAGCTCAAAAGTCAAAATTTATAGAGATCCATTTTGGTGAAGCAAGTTGGCTACAATTCCCTTATTTATAAATCATAATTCCAAAGAGAATCTCATTTTTTTTAGAAAAAATCAAATCCCATTACAGCGCATAAAATTTAAATATAGTTAATTTCATGGAAGAAAAATAGAACAATTTAGGGAGTCAATATCCCAATGTAAAAACACAATAAAAAGTCTAAATATGTTCATTAATTACAAGCCAAATCAACTTATAGAAACAAGTAAGCAAGTTTATAGAAAAAGTGTTTAAAAAAAATGCTTCAACCATGTTATCATTGTGCACACCAAGTACGTGGATGGGTGATCCTTAAAATTTTGAGGATATTCCACTAGACATTTCATTACAACAAATATGATAATGTTATATTAAAAATCTAAAATTCTACACTATTACAGTTTTATTAAATTACTAAATCCGTAGATTTTGTTGTAATTAGTGCATGCATGTGAATGAAAATTACACAAAATATAGAGAACAACGGAATAAAAATATCACACACACATAAGACACAAGATATGCTTCGGCAAACCCTTTCGGAAGAAATCCCAGATGGAAGGTGAGGTTGCTCTGCTCTCTTTCTCTGTCTTGAAATATGACTGTAGGTACAAAGAAGTATGGCATGTGGCCCATGAGCTGCTACAGTGCACAAATCCTCTTTTTGTTCTCTACCTCCTATCTGTCTCAGTTATTTTTCCTCAACTATGGAACAAATGCACTCGAAATGACCCACATGGTGATGTACTTATTCAAATGACACCCTATTCCAATAACTGTTGCAACTGTTTCTTCACCTCACTTGCTTTCATAAAATACTTCCTATACAACCCAATATTTGGCAATGGGGAGTTTGGCAATAGTTGGATCTCGCGCTCCACTTCTCTCTTAGGTGGTAACCCTTTAGGCTCTCGGAACACATCCTTGTATTCCTGTAAAAACTCCTCCAGATATTTTTATTTGTTTCCTTGTACACCCCTCTAGGGATGACTTGCCTCATTGACTCTTCTTTATAATGAATTTCTCTTAAAAACAATAAAACATAGTTCTTTCTAGAACTGATCAAGTTCTTGGCTTGGTTGGCATTTATTAGTGAAATTTTTGACTTGCCTTTGTGCGAGTTGATGATGAATAATTTTCCATCCTTGATGAGCTAGTACCAGTTGGTTCACTTCATGAATATTACATCACACATGTACATGCATGGACTCCCAAACACGACTTCACATACCTAAAGGGGAACCATATCTAGATCTACTTCATCAATAAAATCACCACTAATAGCAAATATAGTTTTGCACTATTTTTTAACCTTCAGCTCTCCATCCTTATTTACCCATCCCAGTTGATATGGGTTTGGATGATCATGAAATTATGGCCAAAACTTCTTGACCAACCCTGCTGCAATGAGATTTGCCTACGATCCTGAGTCAAATAAAGCATCAATCTTTGTCTTCTTGAACTATATATTTATATGGAAGAGTTTGGTCATTTCTTTCTCTTCCTATTGTCGAAGGCTACTCAGATTCACCTCCTTCTGCAATGATGTATAAACGATATTCTCATCCACATCTGAGCTACTCTCAACTTGTTTTCTCAAATTAGTGGCCATTAGATTCTTCTTCTTTTTATCTTTCTTCTTGTTCTTCGGGTTTAGCTCTGGATACAACTTCCAACATTTTTCCTCTGTATGGACATCAATGTTGCAATGGTTTCTATGATATTTGCACTGATGTGTTGTCACTATCGTCTTTTATCTCTTCCCCCTTTTTACTTCATCTTTCCCTCAGAAGCATCATGTTGTTCCTTCTACTTCGATCCACTTGATTGCACTCTCTTCAGGCCTATGTTCTCTAGGTATTGTGCTTGTGCACAAGCCTCATCCACTGATTTGGTCTTGAAAATCATCACTTTCTCATGTAGATGGCAGTGTAGACCTCCCAAAAAATTGAGGAGTAGATTTAGATTCTTTGGTGAGATACCCAACATTTAGCCATCTTTCATAATTATGTTGTGTACTCCTGCATGCTTTGGCTTAGTGTTTTCCTGAAGTAATGCCATTGGATCCATCAGTCCTCCTCTTACCCAATGGGATAGAATTAAGACTTAATGAGGGTTTTAAAGTCCTCCCACTTAGTCACTGGATGTTCTCCCTCCAACCTCAGGGTTTTCATGTGGCTCTCCCTCCAAATTAGTGCATGGCCCTTTCATTTCAGTAATGCAAATGAGATATTTTTACTTCCTGAATCTGATGGACACTGAAATAAAATTCCCGTTGTTACAACCAGTGGTTCAGCTTTAGAGAATCAATCTCACCATGGTATCGCTTGACATCAAATTTTTCTTCCATTTTAAATAGGGATTGATTCATGACACTTGAACTAGTTTGATCATTTTCGAGTTGTTTCTTTGGTTGGTTCTTTGTTTCTTCCCCATCTCTCGAACCCCCTTCTAATTTGTCCTCTACATTTGAACCCCCATATTCTCCAAATATCCCAAGATTATTGCTCATGACCACCATGACGAGGTTTGAATTTTGATTTATGTGTGTGACTTGTTATTCCAGTAGCGAAAATCTCACCTCTGTAGGATCACGAGGGTCATTTGCATATTCGTTGGACATTATTAGGGTTTTACGATTTTTGACCCTATCAACCTGGATCCCCTGCAATCTCCAAAAAATACCCAAAGAAACCATCTCTGATACCAAATGATCCATAAAATGTCATGGATATTCAAATGGATAGTTTGTCACAACAGATATGATAATATTATATTAAAAATCTGAATTCTACATTACTATAGTTTTATTAAATTACTAGATTTGTAGATTTTACTGTAATTAGTGCATGCATGAGACTGAAAATTATGCAAAAGATAGAGAAAAATAGAATATAAAGCTCACACACACATAAGACACAATATATTCTATGGGAAATCCTTTCGGGAGAAAACCTAGCTAGAAGATGAGGTTGCTCTGCTCTCTTTCTCTGTTTTGAAAGATGGTTGCAGGTACAAAGAAGTCTAGCATGTGGCCCATGGGCTGTTATAGTGCACAAATCCTCTCTATTTTCGCTAACTCCTATCCTGCGGTTATTTTTAATCAGGTATTGAACAAATGCACTTGAAAGAGTGGAATGTCTCTTCCTCCCAATGGCCCGATTATAACACAACCTAATAGCCTATTAATGGTTAAGTTTGAACAATGTAAACTTTGAAACGAGAACTAACACGATTACCTGTTTCATTCGAGTAGCAAAAAGATCAACCGATTTCGAAAAGTGGTGATGCAGAATACACCTTTTTTTTTTCAGAGCATATTTTTAACACTTTAAATTTTCTTATGTATCAAATATAAATATTGTTTTTAAATGTTAGTGATTTTCATGTTGATTATGAAACATGTTGATACAACATCAACTTTTTTTTTAGAGGGCTTATTTTGACACTTTAAATTTTTTAATGTATTAAG
>APFE030805238.1:155296-173165 GCA_000404065.3 Pinus taeda
AAGGAGGTTTTGTCATTTGAATCATCCAAGAATTGTTCGTTTATGTAATGTAAAGGAGGTTGCCCCCTCGAAGAGGCTTAATTCTAAGGCGTTCATCTATCTTTTCTATCTTTTCTTGAGCTGGTTTCATAACAGGAAAGGTAGCAGTTCCTTGTTGTTTGTTACTAGATTTATATGAGATCTAGGGAGATCAATCTTGTCTGTAAGAGGGATAAGTCCATATAACAAGTTGGTGACTCCATTGGGGACTCATCTCACTCTTCATTATTTTCCTTGTTTTACCTTTTGAACCTTCTGTAGAAGCCCTCTCTGAGTATTTCGAAATCTTAAAATTTTGGATTTTGGGTTTTCTTTGACTTGTATTTTATTTTTTCCAACATTTCCTATTGTGTGCACTTTACATAGAGCACACTTCTATGCACTTTTCTTTCTACAACAGTATGTATGCACACTGGTTTTCTTTATGACTTGCGCACATACCTGGAATGTTTTAAAATTTCAGTTGTATCCTTATCAAGTCCAGATATTTTGGTTTTTCCTATTTATTTACACTTATATGTGCCTTCTTTCAGTCTCCGTCAAGTTGATTTTGGTTTTTCCTATTTATATACACTTATATGTGCCTTATTTTCAGTCTCTGTCAAGTTGTTTGAGTGTCTTGACTTTTGATCTTTGGAATTTTCACCCAATTTCCTTTAATTACACTTGATTGATTCTTTAGTAACATTGGTGAACGAAAATAGTCTTGTTGTTCTTTCGTTGATTTGGAATCATCTTGTGTTTGTTTTGAAGAATTCTCTTGCATAGATTACATTTTCATAACGTGAATGGAAATTGCACATAGATTACATTTGCATAGTTTTCAAGAAAATTGTTCATAGATTACATTGCATGGTTTGGCACTTAGGGCTTTGAATTGCATTGGAAAATTAGAAGTGTTGCATATTTGAGTTAATATTTTAAATAAGAACCTCTCTCCTTACTTTAGCTAGAATCATCGAAATGAAAAGATCACAATATCATGTTTTATTTTGAGTCAAGTCATAATTCCATTGGTTTCATGTCCATTTACCCTGTGAATAAATAACAGCTCTTAAAATCAACGCTAATAAAATCAATCTAGAAATTTTTATTATTTTATGGTTCTTTCACACCTACATTAGATTAGGTTGCAGGTCTTTGGAATAGGGAAGTGGGTTTACTTTCCAAAGCTGCAAACAAACATTAACATCTTGTGATAGGGAGAAAAATCCATTTACTGCAATTTTTCTCTTCGAAGATCCCCTTACAAAGGAGTCAAGCACGAGATCATATCAGACCCAGTGGAGTGATCGAACAGAATTCATTGGTTACGATAGAGCGATTTACACGTATTAAAAATGGTGTCGAAAGGTACTTGGGAGTTACTTGTAAGTAAAACTTAGGTTAACCATGTTGAGTAACTTTCAAGGGGATTGAGCTTTGTTACTCTACCCTTGTGTGTACATCTGATCTGCGACTGTCCCCCGAGGTTAAATTGTTTTACGTGGTAACCTTAGAGACCATAATCTTAGGGATTTTACCCAATGTGATAGTAGAGAGGAAGTATTTGTAGTATCTGGAACAAACATTGACTAGACTTGCTTGGACCTTTTTGGAGGGTATTCTTCATTCAGGATGGAATAAATGAGGTTTCATGCACCAGATCATGTACATTAAGCAGGTTGTCAGTGTAACTAATTCCACCTGCTCTATCTATAGCCACTTTTCACTTTGATCTTTCTGACGTTGGGTTTCATCACCAACTAGTGATTTCGCTATGAAAAACTTGTTTGCATGGTTTGAATCCTTAGATTACTAGCGCATGTTAATTGTTTATTTTTACTTGTTTACAAACCCTAAGTGTGGATTATGATTTTCAATTGTTAATATTAATAGTAAATTTATCAAAGTTGAATGTGATGGAAACAATGTGGAAGTTGTCAATAAAGACCTCCCTTTTAACGAGAACCAACATCCTCTCCCTGATTTTGCTAATATTGGTCCTCCTTTTATTGCTACACTTTCACTTCCTGGATTCACGATAGGTTTACTGGTGTGGTTGTTTTCAACTTCTTTGATCCAATATACCCAAATCATTCCACCTCAAGTGAGTTTTTCACCTCTACCGAGTACGTCATATCAACATCACTAGCCTCTTATTGACCCTTTACCTTCTTCACCTAATATGTCCTCCTCCCTTTCTTCTTCTTTGCTTGGTAAAAGCCTTGATGCTAGTAACCAGGTGACTAAGAAGAAGAAGAAAGGAAAGAAGAATAAGAAGAAAGATAAGAAAGAAGTCAACCAACCAGCCATGGCTGGAGGTAATGGTAATGTTGAGGGAACTTCCAGTATGCATCGAAAGCGTAGATACCCTTGAAATCTTTGTTAGGGTGACCACTTCCTTATTGATTGTCCTGGTATTCCTAAGGTCTTGGAAGTATGGTAAAAAAATCTTATCAACCTACAGTTCATCCATCAACTAGTGATTTTGAGATTCCCAAGAAAAAGGGTAAATTTAGGTTTCCTTGTAGGTTACGCAAAACGATCCATCATAGTCACCTTTTCCCTCACATGGATGAAGCCTCAAAATTATTAGAAAAACTTACTATTTCACAGCAACAAATTCCGACTGGTTACTGTAAAATTTCTCTCAACCTATAGTTAGTTTATGAAGTGATTGATATAATTCCAAGTACAATCAATCCCACTCTTCCATTCGAGAGTGAAATTCATATCACTTAGGTTGATGAGCCATTGGTTGATCAGGTGGTCAACTCAATTCCATCTTTAGTTGATCCCACTCTCCTTTTAGAGAGTGAATTTAATATTTCTTAGGTTCTTCTTGTTACTTCAAATTATTCTACACACCAGGGCATTTCACCTGTTTCCATTGATCCCCATCCAAGTTATGAGGCTACTTCCTTTGATTGGAGTAGACTGATAGGACCTCGTCTTCCTTCTTCCACCCCTTTCCAAATCATTTTGAAAGCATATGGTAAGAATGTGTGGCATACAAATGTAGATGAAGGTGCTTCTATCAGTATTTTATCCTCATCTGCTTAGCAAGCTTTTGGTTCCCCTCAACTTGTGCTTTTTACGCAGCAGCCTTTTGGCTTTTAACATAACCATTAGCGAGCCTTTAAGGATCCTTCTTGAGTTACCTATTACTCAAGAAGGTAAAACTGTCTGTATTGATCTTATGGTAGTCCAAGGTCCCTTAGATTTCAATTGTCTCCTTGGAAGAGACTATGTCTATGCCATAGAAGTTATCGTATTGACACTCTTTTGCATGATGTATTTTCCTCACGAAACATTGTGACTATTGACCAACTTTCATTCGTTGATATTGATTCATATACCAGGCATCTGTCATCCTTGAATGTTCCTTATCTGCAAGTGGTATCTACCCCACCACATGTTAATTATGTGGCAACCACTCATCTTTGGTTACCGATGCAAGCGAGCCTCTCAGTGTTTGCTCAACTTCTTATGACTTAGATCTGGTAATTGACATAGGTATCCTTCTGGGGGAATTTGAAATGTATTTTCTTACCCCTTTTGATTATCTTCACTTGTATTTTTTCTAGATTTATTCTTCCTTCTGATGAATATCTCTTGGAAGCCATGGTTAGGAACATCCCTTGGCATTTATTTTTTCCAAATGGAAGCCATGACCTAATTGACTATGAGGATAGGTCTTCTACCGTGTCAACCTCATTGAAAAATGAAACAGGTTCTTATAAGCATAGTTGTTTTTGTTTCAAGCTCACATAAACATGAAACAACTCGTGAGAATGGTTGTTTTACTATGTCAACCTAGTTAAAAAATGAAAAATTTATTTATGAGGATGGTTCTTTTACTGTGTCAACCTCATTAAAAAATTAAACAGGGTTCCATGAGGATAGTTCTTTTACTATGTCAACCTCATTAAAAAATGAAACAAATACTCGTCAAGATGCCTCTATTACTGTATCAACCTTGTTTTAAAAAATGAAACAAGTGGTTGTGAGGATAATTCTTTTACTGTGTCAACCTCATTAAAAAAATGAAATAAATTTATTGAGGGGATGGTTCTTTTGTCATGTCAACCTTGCTAAAACATGAAACAAACTTTGAGCATAGTTATCTTTGTTTCAAGTTTGCGTAAAAATGAAACCACTTTATGAAATTCATGAGCATAGTTATATTTCAAGCACATTAAAAATGAAACGAATCCCTTTTTAAACCGAGTATTTTATGTGATTTTATCAATAAACATTTATTTCATATGCCTAAATTGATTTCTTAAGTAGATCAAACAAATCTCGGGGGGCATGTGCCTCTTCATGGATACATTTTAATTATGTTTTGTGTGCAAACATTTTTTGAGCATCTTTTTACGATTTTCTATTACTTTTCCTATTTATCTTACAATACATTTGATTACTGATGCGTTGACATTTGTAAACATCTGTAAGAAAGTAAAAAAACAATATTCATCCATATATTGTGCAAGATAAACTGAGATAGAAGTAGTAGTTTTCATTAAGTAAAATGTCTGTAAAAAGTATGTTTTTACAAAAATGTCATCCAAAGACATGAGGTGTTAGGGTCTAACCCGAACCCCTTTATTTATGTAATAAGCCCAATGGTTCGATTCATAGTCATAGTTAGTTAGAGAGTAAATAAAGACCGCATTAATAATTGTAAGTGGTTTACCCGCATTAGAGAAAAGGGACCATAGTTAGTTGTAAACGGGCCATAGTTAATAAATAAAGTGGTTAGCCCGTGTTATGCAAGGGACCACTAGTATTTAGGGTTTTGGATGTCATTTAGCTATAAATATTCTTAGTTATTAAAGGAACGATCATCAAGTCTTATTGTAATCAAGCTCTGCTCTGCTGGAGGTTTCCCCCTTGAAGAGGCAAGTGAACATTGAATCCATTTCTGTATTATAAAATATTTGTAGTTTTTCTTATTTTATTCTGTGTTATGGGCTATATTTCTTCACATTTACGGTATTATAATATTTCTCGCAGGTCAAGAGCATAATAAGTAGTATCAAAGCACTTTCTAGAGTCAATTGTACCTCTAATTTTCGCAGATTGTTTTTAGGCTAGAGACATGTTCTGACATCTTTAAACCACGTGACCTGTCATTGGGCGCATAAACCTACGGATTTGGGGAGGCATGCATGAAAGAACTACAAGAGGTGGTCATGCTTGTCGGAATCCCTTATAACCCCTGTGGGTAAACCTTTGAGTAGTAGCGAATTAGATAGAACCGCGCATGGACTGCACTTCCACATACCCTTGGGTATATCAAAAGCCCCCTAGGCTCACCTAAAACCTCACCTTAGATAAGTTGTCGGCCATCTTGCTACTATAGTAGACTGAGAACAACACTCAAGGAGATTACTTGTGCATACAATAGGGTATTCAGGTAGTACGGATAAGGGTACAGTCGATCCTCCTTAGTTAGTGCCCTGAACGATTAGGTTGAGTACTATTGTTGGACCCTTGTGTATATTGCAATCTATAGCACCTGAAACTCCTTTATGACCATAATTCCATCTTCTATCTAAATATCTCCCTCTACCTTATCTTCCATATTAGATCCAACAGTTGGGGTTCTACAACCGCCATGCAAATAAGATCCAGGAGTTAGAGTTATGTCGTTGTCGTGCAAATCAGATCCAGTAGTTGGGTTTCTGCTACCACCGTGGAAATCGGATCTAGCAACTGGGGTTCTGCCACCATCGTGCAACTCACATTCAGTAGTTGGGATTTTCACAGTGTCAATCAGACTCTTTATGTAGTGAGGGTTTCTTCTACAACAGTCCGAGTAGTATTTTCGTAGGACATTGGGTAGGATCAATTTTTCTGGTATCCAGCCACTGTAGTATTAACTAGTGGGGAGTAAAACTCCTTTCGGAGTAAAAAAAACAAAAAGAACCATATCGTGGAACCTGCAAGAGTCTTAGCCCATAATATTGAGGACGGCAAGCTAGTCACAATGGTACCATTCACTTTTAAGCCACAATTTTTTTAGTGGTCCCAATTTTTTTCCCAGCGCAAACTCAAGTGATCCACATCTTTAGAATCTTGAGCTTGCCCTCTTTCCAAGCAGACTACTCTTAAGTAAGCTCAAAAAAATTGTCCAGGATTGGTGTATGTAGGGTACCCAATCTCAGGTTTTGGCTGTGGAAAAGGCACTCGAGAGGGTCACCAGCCTTGAAGCAAAATTCAAGGTATTCGAGGATAGGGTTCTCAAACAACTCTCACAGATATCATCCATTATATGGCCCCCTCATATGGAAGAGCCTAGTTTTGATTCACACCTAGAAGGAGAATCAAACCATCACATTCACTTCCATGGAAATCACCACCCTTCCAACCACCAAACACCCAAGCTGGACATTTACAAATTTGATGGCTCTAACCCTACAGTATAGGTAGCACAAATGGAACAATATTTCTCCCTTAATGATATCTGGGAAGATCAAACTAACCTACATGTGGGAGCCCTTTAATTAGATAAAAAGAGATGGAAATGGTGGCAGTGGCATAAAAAATGTTATCCAGGAAAATTAACTTGGCACATGTTCTCAAAATCCATATGTGATCGCTTTAACCATGAATCTAATTTTCTGGGTCATCGCACTAAGCTCCGACAAACAGGAACAGTAAAGGACGACATTGCAGCCTTTGAGAAATTGGCCATCAGAACTGATGGTCTAGGAGATGAATTCTACTCTGAGTGTTTCATTAGTGGCCTAAAAGAAGCCATCCAAGCCCATATCTAGATGCACCACCCAGCTACTTGGATGGACGCTTGCAAAAAGGCCTTAGAAGTGGAAATAGCCTTAATCGCCCAGTCCAATCGTACAAATTTTTCTGCCAAGACGTGTCCCACCCAAGCTCAAGGCCCCGTCCAAACACTTAAGGTTCAAAAGGTGTCACCAACAGAAATGGATGAAAGAGGAAAACAAGGATTGTGCTACTACTGTGATGAAAAGTACTATCCTAGACATAAATTCAAGGAACCAAATTTTTTTCAAATTGATGCTACTGATAACAGTTCACATGAGGAAGCTCCATCCCTTAAGGTGCTCGAGGACAAAGTTAGGGAAACCTAAACTGACAATGACCTCACTGCTATGCCAGAAGAGCTAGTTATCTCACTACACACTTTGGTTGGCATTTCTTCGCCTCAAGCTCTCAAAATTTGAGGCTTTATTAAACATCGATCAGTCGTGGTATTGATTGATAGTGGAAATACTCATAACTTTATCCATAAGTGAGTCACAGAAGTTTTTCATTGCTTTGTGTGGGTAGTAGCTAATTTCCAAGTCCTTATCGTTGATGGGGGGACCATGAACATTGAAGGCCGATGTGGAAATATTATGCTTCCGATGGGAGACTACCACCTAAAGACCCACATGTTGCTATTGAAATGGGTAGTTGTGACATTGTCTTGGGTGCTAAATGGCATCACACACTGGTCTGACCACAATGGATTTCCAGGAGTTATATATGAGCTTTAAGCAGAACAACCACATTTCTACATTACGGGGACTCTAGGTAGGTGCTCCTACTATCATCATCTCACATCGAATGGAAAATAGTTTGAAAAAGGGCCATCATGGAATCATCACCTAATTTAATTCCATCCAGACCATTGAATCCACTACTCCTCATATTCATTCTGAGATGCATCAGGTCTTAGACCACCACTAGTAGGTATTTGACAAACCTAAAGAGCTTCCACCCTCTAGGGGTGAACATGATCATAGCATCCCTTTGGTATCGTAGGCCCAACCACCTAATGTGCACCCATACAAATATCCTTTCGCCCAAAATAATGAAATTGAAAAAATCATCAAGGAACGCCTCGAAGCCAGTGTTATTCGTCCTAGCATTAGTCCTTGTTTATCACCAGTGGTTATGGTTCTAAAGAAATATGGAGAATGGCGCATGTGTCCAAACTTTCGTGCCCTCAACAAACTAACTTTCAAGGAAAAATTTCCTATTCTGGTTGTTGATGATCTTCTTGATGAGATGCATGGTGCTTAGTTCTTTACCAAGCTAGATCTTCACTCGGGCTATCACCAAATATGCATGAAGGAAGTCGACATTCCAAAAACTGCCTTTCAAAATCATGAAGGCCATTATGAATGCCATTTGGTATTTGTAATTCTATGTCTACTTTTCAAAGCCTAATGAACCACCTGCTGAAACCATATCTCTGAAAATTTGTCCTCATCTTCTTTGATGGCATTCTCATCTACGGCCTAACCTCAGACAAACATCTTCAGCATGTAGACTTGATCTTGCAACTGCTCTGGAATCACAAATTATTTATCAAATTGTCCAAGTGCCCTTTTGGTGTAGAATAAATCACGTATCTGGGACACATTATGGGTGATGAAGGAGTGAGGGTTGATCCAAAAAAGATACTGGCAATGCAAGATTGGTCCCAACCAAAAACCTTGAAGCGTTTGAGGGGATTCTTGGGTCTCATTGGCTACTATCGCAAATGTTTTCACAATTATGGTCGCCTTCCTAGACCCCTCAGTGACATTCTCAAGAAAAATTCATTTCTCTGGACTAATGCAGCTCAACAGGCATTCGTGGCTCTCAAACAAGCCATGTACTTGACTCCCGTATTGGCCCTACCAGACTTCACCAAATCTTTTGTGATTGAATGTGATGCTTCTGGTACTGGTATTGGTGTTGTATTAATGTAGGAAGGTCGACCATTGGCATTCACCAGCCAAAAACTAAGTGGAAAACATATGGGTCAATCTACCTATGAGAAAGAAATGATGGGCATCTTACATGCAGTAGACACCTTGTGACCATACTTGTTTGGGTGACATTTCCAAATCTACACAGACCATCAAAGCCTAAAATATTTTTTTGAGCAACGTCTATCATAGCCACAAAAAAATAAATGGCTAGCCAAAATGCTGGGATATGATTATAAGATAATTTACAAGAAAGGGCATGAAAATATAGTAGATGATGCTTTATCGTGCCAATTTGAGGATGAAAGCACCCTGCTATCAATCTCTCTACCCATACCAGATTGGATTGAAGAGGCCCGCAAGGAATGGTTCTCACACTCCTCTCTCTCCAAACTTATTAATAACTTAAGAGAAGATCCTAATTCCTCAGTTGGATACTCTTGGACGGATGATATCTTTGCTACAAGGATCGAGTAGTTATATCGTCGGAATCCACCCTCAAAACATGCATTTTGGAAGAGTTGCACTCATCTACAACTGTAGGGAATTCAAGCTTTTAGAAGACTTATGCTCACGCTCATCGTTCTTTCTTTAGGTTTGGGATGAAAAATGATATTCTTACTTTTGTAGCTGAATGTGATATTCTTACTTTTGTAGCAACAAAGGAGCAATAATCAAGTTAATGAGAACCTTACAACTATTGCCACTCCATGCCTCTGTTTGGATGGATGTTTGCATGGATTTCATCATTGTTCCCCCAAAGTTGGGCAACAAATACGTCATCATGGTGTTTGTGGACAGACTTTCTAAATATAATCATTTTTTCGCTCTACCCCACCCATTTACCCCCACTTTGGTGGCTCAATCTTTCATGGACTAGATCTTCAAACTGCATGGCATGCTGACTTCCATTGTGCCTTATTGTGACCCCACTTTCACCAACAAATTTTGGCAAGAACGTTTCAACCTACAAGGCACACAACTCCAACTAAGCACTACTTATCATCCTCAAACTGATGGTCAAACATAAGCAGTCAACAAATGCTTAGAGAAATATCTAAGGTGATTCACTTTAGAAAATAAACATCAATGGCTATAGTGGTTACCTTTAGCTGAATGGTGGTATAATACTAACTATCATGAAGCCACCAAGATGTCTCCATATGATGCAGTGTATGGCCAACTCCCACCTTCACCTATTTCCTGTATCCTTGGATGTTCTAAGGTGTAGGAAGTTGATCAACTCCTACAAAACTGTGTCACCATGATAGCTCATCTAAAAAATAATCTACATTGAGCTCAAAATTGAATGAAGAAACAAGAAAACTAGCATCGTTCCGAGCGCACATTTCAAGAAGGCGCTCAAGTATTCCTACAACTGCAACCATATAAACAAACATCTCTCAGAGAAAAGGGATGCCAGAAACTAGCACCCAAATTCCATGCACCTTATCATATGCTTCAACGCATTGGATTAATCACCTACAAACTAGCCTTGCCACCAACTTCAAAAATCCACTCGGTGTTCCATTTATCATGCCTCAAGAAAGTGGTGGCTAATAATTACAAAATTCAAACTAGTCAAATAGAATTGGATGAGGATGGCTCACTCTGACTGCAAAAAGAACAAGCCCTCGATACCTGTGAAATACATCTCCATGGCTGCATGATCAAGGAAGTCATCGTCAAGTGGAAAGATACCTCTCTAGAAGATGCGACCTGGGAACCAACCACTATTCTTTAGCAGTTTCCACAGCTTTAGCCTTGAGGACGAGGTTGCTTTTGATAGGGAAGGTCATGTTAGGGTCCAATATTAACCCCTTTATTTATGTAATAATCCTAATGGACCGAGTCATAGTCATAGTTAGTTAGAGAGTAAATAAATCTCGCATTAATAATTGTAATCGGTTGACCCGCATTAGAGAAAGGGACCACAGTTAGTTGTAAACGTGCCAAAATTAATAAATAAAGTGGTTAACATGTGTTATGCAAGGGATCACTAGTAGTTAGGGTTTTGGATGTAATTTAGCTATAAATAGTCTTAGTTAGTAAAGGAATGATCATTGAGTCTTATTTTAATCGATCTTTGCTCTACTGGCAGTTGGCCCCTTAAAGAGGCAAGTGAACATTGAATACATTTCTGAATAATAAAATACTTGTAGTTTTTCTTATTTTATTCTGTGTTCTAGGCTATATTTCTTTGCATTTCTGGTATTCTGGAATTTCTCGCAGGTCAAGAGCATAACATGAGGCCCCGTGGCCTTTATTTTCAGAACATGCCAGTACATCATCAAAAAGAAAAAATCTAGCCCTAAGAGTAGTGGCTATGCATGATGATCATGGTAGGAAACAACAACGCAAGTTACTCATCGTAGAGAGTGACTAATAGGTTCGAGAACCCCCACAGTGTGCCTCTAATAGCGGAGAGGCAAGTCATCTATCTCGACATTCAGGTGTCTAAGATCAACCTCTCAAGGTTGTGCTCAAACTCAGTCAATGCATCCGCTGCATCCAGGTTCTACACTATGGGAGCCACTGGTTACTCACCGCGTCTATCATATATTCATAACCATGTTGGTATAATTTGGGCCACATCTACATGATCATTTTGGACAATTAGTTTTGGATGCCCAAAAACAACAAAAAATTGAAAAACATAAAATAACCAAAGTGTGAAGTTTTTATCTAGATCACCCTACTGCATCCCAGTTGGCAATGGCATATCTGGATCACCTATGTAATCCATGTCTGTGTATGAAAAATCTTCAATCATGATGATTTGATTTTCTATCCACCCAAAGAAATCAGTATTAAATCGAATCGTTGGTCCTTCACCACCTCCGTGGCGTGTCATCAGTATGACCCATTTCAGCATGTGAGGGTCCCGAGTTCCTCTCTCTTTATAGCTACATGTGGAGAGAGAAGAGGGATTCGCTATAGAGAAAATGAGATGACAAAGGCACCATACCCAAAATTCTTGAGTTTGTCAATATTTACTCTAGTTAGTTTCCATTTCATATTGGAAACTACTGCCTCACACCAATTTAATATTGTAGGTTGCAAACACTCTACGATGGTTTGCATCTGAGCCTTTGTAAGCAAGTGAAGAGTTGCACTCTGCATAGCCATGCAATAGTGAAGACAATAGCTTTCAAAGGAATCCTCGCTATGGCTTTGATGTCAATTCTCTCATTTTTGAGAGCAACTCTTGCAATGCAATGTTGTATCAAATAGGTGGCATTTGTTTCGCCACCTCGCCTATGTCCATAGAGAGAAAATTCCACCCTGCACCGTGGGAGCCAAGATAAGAAGTAAATGTCATCGGCATCAATAATGAGCCTATGGTTTCCAATAATGAAGCATTCTTCTTGTATATTCCACTTTCCCACCATCCACTCTAGCAAGTCTAGTTGGGCCTTCATGCCGGGAATAGTGAAAAATTTGTACAAGCCACAGTTTGTCAATGCTTGTATAGTCTTTGGATGGTTCAAAGTAGCTATGTCTTGTTCTTCATTTTCATGTTCTCTCCACTCCATTATTGCAGCTCAAACCCCTGCAAACAAACATGGATGATCATTAGAAAGGATCATCGTGGAATTTTGCAAGTAATTTGGGCATTTTATAATAAAAAATTTATACCCTCAGCATTATGCACAGTAGACTGAGAAAAATAGTGCGCATGTGCACAATTCTAAGCTTAGAAATTGTGCACAACCCGATTTTTAGTATAAAAGATTCAATCGATGTGCACAGGCCCGATAATGGTGAACTGCACACATCGAGGGAGATTTTCAATTTGAAAACCCTCCCCAAAAAACCTAAATACATGGTGAAATATTAAATGAAAACCATAAAAATGAAGATCTCAAAGAGATAATTTACTTAGAGAAGACAAATCGCAATTGCGTCCAACTGTTTTCCCAGGATCTGCTTCTGAAATTCTTTGTGAAAAATGAGCTTTGTCACAGTTCTCAAAGAGTAAAAAACACAAATGGTATTTTTGTTTTTTACTTTTTCGGGTTTTTATAATTTTTTAGGCCTGTTAAAATATTACTTTTTTCCTATTAGCCTTTAAAATCCAAATTTATAATATTTTAACTATATTTTTGAGCAGTGATATGATTTTTGGGTTCAAGTGTGCAAATCACGGGTTATTTATGTAAACAAATCAATTTGGTGTTGATTATATCTTTATCACCTTTTTGAACTCATTAAAACTTACAAAAAATTGAAACAAGGAATTCCCTTTACGCCCTTTTCAGACTCCCTATACATGAAAAGATCATCAAGTACTTGACTGTTCGAACTTGTAAAAGTAAATGAACAGTCGTCTATTCAGTATAAGTTTACTTCTTTTACAGATTGAATTAGACTATTTATGAAAAATGTATATGTTGACTAATAATGCTCAATAGAGTTCTCTCCTGCATTATTTTACCCATTTCAGGCTTAAGGGACTCAATTTACGAAAAAGGACACCATGGAGTTTGCTTATGTTTTTCTCCTGTCTCCTTAAAACTAAAAAACACCGAGATTTACTTTCTCCGAGCTCGTTAAAATTTACGTTGAAATAATTGAACGAGTTTTATTTTTGTGTATTTTCAAACTCTTTAAACATGAAAACAACATTGAGTTACCCCTTCACTAGACTTGTAAAATCTAAACAATACAGGACTCGTTAAGCATGACGAGACCGAACCACTCCTTCTTAGGGTTTGTTAAAAATACTTCAAATGACTTATCCAAAGGATGAGCTTATAGGACAAGCATATGTTATCCTCCTCAAGCCTATAAAAAATAAAGATTTACTTTCCAGTAATGGTGGGGAAACAATGAGAAATAATCTTTGTTTTTGTATTATAAAAGGCAGTATGTTGCTCTTGAACATGGCACTCCATCACTTTTTTTGTTCGTGTTGGTATATCCATTTGTCTCCTAACTTAGCATACCTCATTGCAATTCTTCAGTTGGTTTTGGGTACTCTATTTTGAGTCAACGCTACCAAGTCAAAATGTTGTGTCGCTGATATGTTCAAGAGAATTCAACCTCAGTTCAAATTACTTTTCCAGTTATAGCCTTCAATTGCATCGAACATCCCTAAGTTAGTCCTAGATTACTCCAAACTATTGTTCTTCAAACCTTGACATGATTTTCGTGTCGTAGGCGCTCCTACAATAGATCGCTTCCTATCGAATTCAACTCATTATCTAGGAAGTTGATCTAGAAAACTTCAGTACCTTGGAGTCTGTCTACCTTATTGACAGGTCTCTCTCCTTCGATCAAATGATTCTATGAGTGTTAGACATCAATACATCGATTCACATTTTATATATTGTACTAGAAGTACCTTGAGAACCATTGTCATTATTCGTAGTTTCTCTCACACTTATTAATGGTGCACAACATTAATCGGTATCAAGTGGTTTCTACCATGTTCAATTGACATTCACTCGCATGGCTAGATTCGTACTACAGATAGAGAAATGGTGATCAAGACCTTCAATCTCGTTTCATCCATCCAGGATAAATGAGTTATTAAATATTCATGATTGTAAATATAGATCCATTGATGGTTGCACCCATACTATATCTTCTATTGACATGGATCTTTATATGCATTTTCATACTGGTTCTTTGAGCCATTTATGTTCTGAGTATGGGAATGCCTATGTCAGCGATGATTTTATATTGCATTATAACATTTGATTGATTTTTTTAGGTCTCTGACTACAGTCTCTAACCCAAACCTTGACGTGATAAAGCACACAATCATCAAACATCTCTTCTGGCTTTGCACTTTAGGGGGAAATCTATTACACGTCCTTTTGTTGCATTAGGAAAATGACCATTGATTTGGATCTTTCGCTATCCATAAACATGTTTGAAAGCATACCCTTTCAAATATAGAACCCAAATTATCCCATAGAGAATGAAATTCCTAGGTCCCATGGTTTAAAACCTTGTTTTTGACTCCTTGCGCAGTTCCCTAGTCAATCTCTATGCATATGTAGAACAGTCCATTAGAAACTACGCAAAAATGAAAACTATATTACTCTGTGGCCTACGTACATGACTTAACACATGTAATAATAAACATTAAAGTCTATAAGAATTTTTAGTCATATCTTTCCCTACTAACAAGCTTCGAATGGATGCCTATTCAGCCTTGATCCCCCCCATCACGGAGCTAATCCCTCTCTTTGTGGAACCCCTATCCCACCATTAGTGGATCTCATCCCTTGGAAAATGGAACCCAAACTTCCCCTACTTGGCCTGTAAAGCTAGCAAAGGCCTGAGGATTGAGAAGGACTGTTGGAAGTAGGCTTATGCTATAGAGACAAAGTTGGAAGGTTATTCGTTCAAGGAGAGGGTTGGAGATTATGGGAAGTGACTTGCAACATCAAGGCTTCAACTTTGTAAGTCTATTCTCCATTTTATTAATATAAAGACCAATTTTCTTTCTCAATTATGTCTTTGTTGATACAATTTTTAGGATTCCTTGATCACCTACATATATTATGATTTCATATTGATCAATTTTGATGTATGGTTGAGTTAATTAGTTCATTTATCTCTTATGCTATATACTAGATGCTTTGCTCTTATGTATGTTTCTGTCTACGAAGATCTCCTTCAAGACATCATGGAGAACTTGTGGGAAGTGATGGGAAGATCTCTAAAGCATTGACAAGAAGCAGATGATTGAAAGCTCTAAAGGGGACTTCATCAAGCATTTCGATTAAACGTAAGTAACCTCTATCATGGTGTTTTTTTCAGTCGATCACAATCTAGGGAAAGGTATTCAGTTTCTTGTTGTTTGTTACTATATTTCTCTAAGGTCTAGGGAGATCGCTCTTGTCCACAAGAGGGATAAGTCCACTTAAAATTAAGTGAACATGCCATCCAACTCTCATCAAGCGAAGGTATGCCTTAGCCAAAGTGAATGTGAATTCTCTTGATCTAGAGAAAGAGTAGAGTGATGTAGCTAAGTGTTTAATTTTCATTGGAGAAGCTTTAAGTTTTCATGAGATAAAGTATCCTTCAATATAGCTTGAGTAGAGTCACACTGGAGGAGAAGTGTTAATGCACACTAGTCAAATTATGAGTCTCTCTTAGTTAAGTAGGAATGAACTAGAGAATAAACCATGTACTCTAAAGATGTGGAGGTTTGCTTGACCATGACTAACAATGCAAGTGAAGAAAATGTAGTTAACTGAAGGGAAAAGTGGAGTTTATAATCCATGCACCTTGTTGACTAGAGGAAATGTGGAGTGAAGTGAGGATAGAGTCATGTTAATCTAAGTTAAATTGATGTGAAGTAAAAAAAAAAGAGAGTACATGTGCTTAGTTAACTCAATGAGAGTGTTTTTCTTACTGCGTCCATGCATGCATGTGACCTAATTAACTCCTAAATAGTTCTAATTCATGCTTACATCTATGCATGCATTCTTAGTGGAATCTAATTGAATTATTCATGGACTTTAATGACTCAATAACTCTCCTATTTGACTCATGTGCTTGTGACATCACTATTAACTCATTTGTGCATTTAAACTTTTCCACTTGTCTCACCCAAAAGTTGCCACATGTCATCACATGAGATTGTCACATGTCACATATCTAATCCTCTACAACACCTTATAGGGCAATAATACCTCAAAGCTAATTTATTGTCCTTCTTTTTCTACTTGAGGGACATCTGTTTATATGGTTGTAGCCTCACAAATACGAAATCCCCCTCACTACAAATTCCCTTTCTTTGTAATTTTGATCTGCATTTTGTTTCATCTTATTTTTTTCCATAACCAAGTTTTCCTTCAATAGTTTGAGAACCTCTAGTTGGTGTTGGATGTGGTCCTCTCATGCTTAAGACTTTATTGTCCCTTTCAATGGTGATGTGATGGATGGAGGATGATATCCATAAAGTGCCATAAATGGCGACATTTTTTATGAAGTATGAAAGGATGTGTTGTACAACCATTCTTCCAAGGGAAACCATTTGACCCATTTTTTCTATTTATCGTATATAAAGAAATGTAGATATCCTTCTAAACATTTATTCACAATCTCAGTTTTCCCATGAGATTGAGGATGGTAAGATGAGCTATGAGCCAATTGAGTACCCAAACAAGAAAATAATCTAGTTCAAAAATTTCCAACAAAAATTGGATCTCTACCACTTACAATAATCTTCGGTATTCCATGTAGCTTTTGGATGATTTCCATGAATGCTTATACCACAATACTTGCTTTAAGAGGATAAGAAAAAGAGAAAAAGTGAGCATACTTTATCATTCAATCTACTACTACCACAATGACACTCTTTACTTCATATTTGTGTAAACCTGTAATAAAATCCATTGAAATTTCTTCCCTATGCTAGCTTGGTATAACTATTGGTTGAAGGAGCCTTGGGATCTTCATAGTCTCTTCTTTATTTTATTGGCATACCACACACTCGACAACAAAATTTTGCACATCTTCTTTAAGGCATTCCCAACAAATACTTCTTAATCCTATGATATGTCTTCAAAGGCTCTGAATGTCCTCCCATAAAAAAAATGTGTAATTTCAATAAAAACTTGTATTTGAGTTAATAATTTTTAAATAAATATAAATGATCTTGATACCATAACCAATCATTTTTCCATATAAAAATTTTTATACATTAACATCATGTAGCAAATTTAAATTTCTTTTTAAAATATATATATAAACTGAAAACTAAACCAAATTTATATTCTTTGATTACGTAAAATCCTAAAAAAAGCTAAAAGCTATGATGCTATTACACTATCTATTATCACTAGTAAACATTGATTTTTGGTTTTTTAAGATTTCACCTAAATAATGTGTCTTCTTAAGTGCAATCAAAATTAAATCTCCCATCCTTCATTATATAAAACTCTCCAATGGATAAAAGCTAGATTGTTTATTTACAACATTATGATTATTAGTAATCTTATTTATTTTTTTTATTATTTTCTCTAAATTAATATGTCTATTTACATGAAAGCAATTGAAATGTTCATTTTTTATGTGTTTATTTATAATGGGACATATCAAAAGGCTACGTATCGAGAGAAGATTGCGTTTGCGAAATAATTTCATACAATATT
>APFE030805238.1:175049-219411 GCA_000404065.3 Pinus taeda
TTGAGTTCTTGTTTCTAAAAGCACTTCCCATTAAGATTATATTAATTGTACAATTATATTATATTTCTTAAAGTTAGTTCAATTGGTTGGGTTCTTGTTTCTAAAATCACCTCTCTAATGGGAGGTTATGGGGTCAATAATTCTCCTCGACACCTTTAGGGTTAGGCTCCGCTAATAACCCTGTGAGATGCGATCCCTTGGGGTGAATGTGTCTTCCTAAAAAAAAAACAACAAAAACAAAAAACTACACAATTATATTAATTAAACCAAACCACCTTTAAGAAAATCCATATAAATTTGAGCATATCAAAACATAAACTTTAACTATATCATATGAACATTACAGTGTCATGAAAACTTACTATTGTATTTATAATAAAGTATTAGTTTATGTTTAAAAAATTATAAATTAAATGAAATTCCTAATGTAATTTTAAAATAATAGGTATGAGACCTCTACAAAGGTGTACATATACATACTCTACTCCCTTTGGATTTGAGTCTATGACCTCTTACAAGGAAACACATGATTTTAACCATTGGACCCCTCAAGTTGTATTACTATAGTGTATATGTTCTTTAGTCCACATAACATACACAACATATGTTTAAGAAATTGTTGTGGTGGTTGACTTATTAAATGTTAACTAATTTACCTTAGTTTTCATGCTTGTTTCACCCTCTTGTTGAGGCTTCTCTCCCTCCCATCCATTTATGCGTAGGTCCAATGGTGGGGACCCTTCAGTCCACCCTAAATCAATTCAACCCTAGACTTTGCATTGCATTCTCCTAGGTAGTTAGTGGTGAAAATTCACCTTTTCCATTGCACTATCTTAGTTGGTTAATGGTTTAACTTATTGTCATTCACTAGATGCATCTTCATCATGACAAGGATATACATATTTCTATCATAGGTCTCTAGTGGAGAGAGAATTGTGTTTGGTGAAACCATCCCATTTCATCCCTATAGTTGCCTTTGTTGGGTTGGGTGATAAATTCAGTTGATCTTGATATCGGTTTCAACCTTCATGCATTTTCATAGGTGATGTGATTTTTTGTCAGATACGATACATTTTTCATGCATTTTAACATTCTCATTTGTTATTGTTTCTCTTTAATGGTGTTTTAACATGTTTTATGGCTATTGTGGGCGGGCAATGCTTGAAGATTTGGTCATAAGGTTGCATAGAGAATCTGTGTTAAGGAGAGACACACGATATATTGTAGGATACCATTCCTACTATCTATGAACCTATATGTTCATCAACATCTTAAATGGTTCATGGAAATTTGTAATTCATTTCTTTACTTAGTTGGTAAATTTTAAAAGGTTGTATGTTGGTAATATGTTGGCCACTTGCTTGTTTGATTGGCTTATTTGTTTTTTTATTACACTAAGGGTTTTATGGTTTGCAATCTACTTTTCCCAACTAGGGCTTAATTATTTGTTTATTCTCGTTGGGGCTAATTTATATGCTTGTTAGTAAAGAATTGTAAAACATGGTGTGTATGCTTGTATGTGGTGGGATGGTTTGTATGCTTACATGTAAGGAACGACAAAGAATGTTTTGTAGGATAAGAATTTGTAACTGCTTTTCAAATTTCATAACCAAATCTCTCTCACCCTACATATTTATCTTTTTTTATGTAGCAGGATCCATAAAAAATATGCAACATGGGAACTCCTTGGATGATGAATTAAATTTTGCATCCAATGAGTGTTCTTGCTCGAATTTGAGTAAAACCGTAGGGAGATAAGTTGAAATACAAGTTGAAAAAAAAAAATCCCTCTAAAATTTGACGATATAATATAATCTTATTTTATAATTTCGACTATTATTTTATAATATTCCTTAAGAAGCTCATTTTAGACTTCAAAATTTCTCTGATGCTCCCTTAGTTTCCCTTGAGAAATAAGTAGGCTCAACATTTCTCATAATTTGTTTGGTTTACGAGTGTTTCTTAACTATTTAAAATTTGTTTGAGTTATAAGTTGGATGAATGGCCATCGTTGTTACTTAGGTTTTATTTCAGGGTTGTTGTATGCATCAACATTGTTAAAATCTTTTCCTATGAGTTTCTATGGTTTTATTCTATATCAACAAAATCTGCCCTAATAATGTCCTTTGATATTTTTTTCATTATTTGTTGGTTCCATACTTTACATGGATTTTAAAATATTTATGGCTTATCTCTAGAATCCTAAAGATTTAGTTTCTATTTGGTTTATGGATTTCTATTTGGTTTATGGTTAATTGCATGAGCATCAATGTTAGGCTAATTTCATATTGAAAATGTGATCATTAATATATTATTACCTAACAATTCGACTCATTTCCTTACCTAATCAATAACGGTTGAAAAGCTCTTCATCTACATTCTTTATTCCTATTAATTTAAAATTAAAATTAATTTTTGCATTCTCGTAAATTAATTTATTCATTGCATTGATTTCATTATATTACATAAATTTTTAGTGTTCATAAAGTCAATACTTTCTTATTGTATTTCTCTTAGTATAATGCAATAATATAAGTGTTTGTAAAGTCGATAAAAATTTGAGTATTATTGGACCAATTTAAGTTTTTGTACAATCAAAAAACGCAACATGGAAAGCATTTTCTCACTATTTATAAATGATATTATAGGAAAAACATAATGTCCATTATAGGAATTTAGTAGCGAGGTAGTGAATAATTAATCAATTAGTTGCCTTAATTGTAATATTGGTGTGATTAAGAAAATATGAAATAAAAGAATTTGGGATTTGGATTTAAACAATATATGTATTATGTATTTTTTAGTGGTTTAAATTTAAAATTGGCTTTTGCATTATCAAAAAAAATGTTCATTATATTGCGTAAAATTTAATGTTCATAAAGTTGATAATTTTCAACTAAGTTGTTCATTATATTGATCTTAATGTAGTGATTATTTTTAATCTTTATATAATGGATAATTTTTTTGGGTGCATTAACATTATATAGTGGATAAATATTACATTAAAAATATTTTTTTCACCATTTTGAAGCATTTAACTAGATAGAATCACAGTGAAACCACTACCTTTGATAAAGGAATTCATTAATGGGGAAATGAATAACCAATCAATTAGATAGTTTGAGATTATGATCACATAAAAAATTAAAGGCAAAGGCTCACATGAGCTCCAAACCTCAAGTTCTTAAAATTGGCCTCTCGGACTAGAAGGACACATTATTTCAATATCTCCAACTATAGAGGCTAATGGTGATCACTGAAACCAGAAGCTCTTATAAGTTCCACTTATCAAGCTTATATTGGGCTTGCTGGCCTAAGAATCCATAACAATAGGTCACATGAACTTGAAACTCCAAGCCAACTAAGTCAAAACCAAATGCCGAGACAATCTCTTGGAATCCCATGCATATCCCTTGGTGCTAGAGTTTCAATTTGTTTATATTTTCTCATTCTATATAAGATTTTTAATGTTATCCACCTTCTTTAATTTCATGAGTGAGGTTTTCCCTAAGGTGTTATGAAATCACAAGGAATGACATTAGAGAAAACAATTATTTATATTAGAAAGAAAGATATATAAGGTCTAACATTTACTGTAATATCTCATGTAAAAATTTTGATATATACATACACATACACATACACATACACACACACACACACACACACACACACACACACACACACACATATATATATAGCGAGCAAGAGAGAGAGAGAGAGAGAGATTGATGATCATATAAAATATTGATGTGACTAGTAATTATTGGAATTGACCTAGATCTATCTTAAGTTCAATTTTATTGGGCATAGAGAGGGATCAAGTCCCTTAAGGTGCAAGACTTTTCTCAAAATTTTCACGCCAAAAGAAGTTTGCACCTTAAGGGATCTAATCCACCGTGATGTTGGATAGATATGGGGTTAAGATGGATCTAGTTAATTTTAACTTGATACATTGAGGTATAATTTAGCTAAACCAATAATTAGATAATTTGGCTATATATATTTGAAAATATCATATTTGTGATGATATTTGTAAAATAATCAATTAGATATAACTTTTTTGAATGGAAAAGCCATCATATATGTTCAGAGATTGAATGAAAATCACATTTTTCATGTGTGTATTACAAACACAAAAGTTAATGTTACAATTTAAATGAACATTTCAATTAGTTCCCAATGAAAATAATCCCTATTTCTACCCTTTTTCCCTTTCTTCCTTTTTCATCCTTTTAGCCTTATGTCACCTTCTTGGATAAGGTTTCATGTTGATTAACTATAATTTTGAATTAAAATTTCAAAATGCAATGAAGTACTAATTTGTTGTCAAAATTAGAGTTCCTAGATTCATGAAGTCACTCCATTCCTCTTAGTGGTGCTTCATTTACCACTACCTTCCATGAAGGGGAAGACCTAATATTCTTGTGTTCTTCTCTATCTTCAGAGGGGATATTTGACTCTTTAATTCCTTAATTTTCACCTTAATTTTTGCTCCTAGATATGCATTATTATCCTTCAGTGGTCTAAACATTTATTGGTTTTCTCTACATTGATCATCTGAACAGGATTTATAATAAGATTTTGATTGTTTTAATTTTTTCTTTTTCCCTTTTTTCCTTTAGGAGCGAGCTACATGATTAGGGGCAAGAACCTTGAAAATGTCTAGTTTGGTAAATATAACACCAAAAAATTGTATTCCCATAATCAAGAACCTAAGTCCTTAATTTGCACTCCTATCCTTCTAAGATTAAGACATGTATTGGTCATTCACCATTTGAAGAGGATTTCTAACAATATTGTGAATTTTTTTATTTGGGTTTTTGTTTTCTTGTTCTTTTTGTAGTGAATTTATGCTTAGGGATAAGAAGCTCGAAAAAGCCTAGTTTTTTGGTACATCTAATACTAATAATTTATATATTATCATAATCAAAAACTTGAACCCATCTAAAAATTTCATTCTATAAGATCACATTTTCTAATAATTCTTTGTTAATGTACTTATAAATAATGGAGAAAGTTGTTGTATTGTTTCGATTATATTTTTTTGTTTAAGATTAGTTCTTATCTATTTGATCTCCCTAACTCAATGTACTCTCATAAATTATGTATGGTTTGTTTGATTATTGATGAGAAGTAATGTTGTTTGGCACCCTAAGTGGCTCCTCAGGTGGAGTTTCATTCATTTTAGGTTTTGTCTCGCATAATATAAGTTGGTATCAGAGCGTAGTGGACGTTTAACGCAGTGGATATGGACACTAGTAGAGACTAATATTTTTGTTATGCTAAAGTCTCAAGGGAAGCTACAAGCTATCGAGTTTATGATCTAGGTGGAATAAGAGGTGATTTGTATGTTTTTTTCTGCCCATCCATTGGAGATCTCATATGTAAATGGTATGTGTGTAGAGTATAAGTCGTCGACTGGTGTGGCCATATGCGTGAGCGATGTGTGTGATAGAGGCGTTGACTATGTGAAATTCCAATGCAACACAAGCAGCTAACCATAGGAGTGGGAAGCAGCTTCGAGTCACTTGAAAGATCCGATCGATTGGTGTTTTTTGGAATAGCTTTGAGGAGTGACATGTGGAAATTAGCATTGTCAAGCCAGCAACATGAAGCCTAAGGAAATTTGCGCAGGGAAGCAGGCTCTACTCATTTGAAAACTCTGGCATAAATATTGTCTACAGATCTCTTGGTATTGGAGCGTGGAGCTGATTGTGACACCCCAAAGGAAAATGTGGAGTGCTGGAGGTCGAGAACGACGTTTACAAGGTGAAGGGATCACAAAGTCAACCGATGAGATGTAATAGATCTGAGTGATCTGTTGGAAAGCGGACTTGTCTTATTCGTTGGCAAGTGGTTTTTTTAAAGAGATAAACAACAAGTTTGGTGTCATTTTGAGGGAAGAGTCCAACCCGTGAAGCCATGGGAGAGTCGAGAGTGATGAACCCTACTTGGGAAGGAACAGAGCGGGGAGTTGTAGATTGGTTATCTTCTTCACCATGAGAGCGGACTCTTGAAAGGGAAAATTGATGTTGGCAGTTTCATAAAAAAAAAAATACAAGTGCAGTGCATACGGATTTTGGGAGAATGCGCGTTGAGCATCGTTGACTTATGAGATTGACATATCTTGCATTACATCACATTGGTTAAGCTTCTAATTTTTAAATGCACCCACCGTGAGTCATTTATGCATATTTTTTTGTACATATATAATGTTTATATATATGTACAAGTTTTAATTGAGCTCAATTATTATTTTTAATTTATTGTGCTCTTTGTAGAGCCTTTATTTAGATTTATTTTGCATAAATATATATTTGGAGTTGCTGGAGGTTTTCCTCATAGGCATTGTTGTGATTGGGATTTTATGGAAAAATGAGTAATCCAATTATAGAGACATGACTGAATGAGGCCAATAAATTGGATGTCACAAACTATGTTAACTAGAAATTCAAGCTACAAACACTACTAGAAGGCTATGGTGTGTGGACCGTTACAAAGGGAGAAGAAGCAAAACCGGCTACAGGTGAGACAACTATATCAATTCATGAATGGGAGAATCGGGAGAACAAGACAAAGATATTATTAAGGATGTTTGTTAAAGATAACATAATACCTCACATTCATGATTGCAATACATCTAGTGAAACTTGGAATACACTGAAAGAATTGTATGAAACCAAAAATACAAATCGAGTCCTCTTTCTCAAAAGTAAGCTCTTGTATATTAAAATAGAAGAAAATGAATCTGTTAGTGCTTCTTTTTTCAAGAATCAAAGATTCGAAAGATAAGCTGGGAGACATAGGAGAATTAGAACCTAGTACTAATCTTATGACAATCACTTTAAATGGAATAACAGATGACTATAATATGTTTATTATAGGTCTTGCACCAAGGGCTAAAGCTCTTAATTTTTAGGAATTGGCAGGTATACTGATGCACGGAAAAGAGAGGCTTGGGAACTTAAAGCCTTAAAATCCATATTTAGCACTGTTGGTGAAAAAGAAGTTCTTCAAAGGGAAACAAGGAGGAGTAAGTAAAGGTGGAAGTCTGTCTTAGAAAAAGCCATTTCCAAAACAAAATCAAGGTATGTCATCTATTAAAAATGACTCTGGAATGAATTCTTTTATTGTGGTAAAAGTGGGCACCTTGCCAAAGACTTCTATAAGAAGAAAAGTGATGAAGCTAGGCATAATAAGCACAGAAGAAATTCAGGACATTTTGCAGGAGAAGGCCTGAATTATGATCTTAAAAATATTTAAATTGTTTATGTCTAATGTTGCATTGTCTGTTGAAACGAATGATGTTAATGCTTGGTTTGTGGTCTCTAGAGCTTCGATTCACATGACATGCAATAAGGAATGGTATGAAAATTTCAAGGAACCAAGAAATGGCGGAAACATCTATCTTGGAGATGATCGTGCACATCAGATCATGAGATATGAGATATTCGAGTGACGTTACCAAATGGTAGTGGTAGGTGCATTCATAATGTTTGTATTTTCCTGGCATCAAGAAAAATATGATTTCTGTGTTCACAATAACATATCATAATCTAAAGGTTGAATTTTTTAAAATACATTGCATAGTAAAAGACTTGTTGGATCATTGCAAACCTGTTGCTTCAGGAGTCATAGTTGGAGGCTTATACAAACTTGATGTTACCAGTAAGAGTCATCAAGCCCTAACATCTACAACTATGTCAATTGAAATTCTTTGGCATCATAGGTATGATCATATCAATTATATTGATTTGTTGTTATTGTTGAAACAAAGAATGGTTGAAGGAATCCCTATGTTAATGGATGAGTATGTTGCTTGTGAAGGCTATGCATTAAGAAAAATTCACGGAGATGAATTCCCCTCTAAATTTTATAAAAGAAGAAGAGATGTATTAGAACTTGTGCATTCTAATGTTTGTGGACCCATGCAGACCAGATCCGTAGCAGGTGCTTATTATTTTATGTTGTCCATTAATGATTACACAAGGTACACTTGGGTGTACTTCCTTAGGCGAAAGAGTGATGTTTTTCAGTATTTGAAAGAATTCAAAAAATGTGGAAGAGAAGAAAACAGGGAGGTTCATAAAGATACTTCGTTCAGATCAAGGGGGAGAATACAAGTTGGGGAACTTCATCAAGTACTCCAAGGATCATGGAATAGTGCAATAATTTACAGTACCCTACACTCCACAACAAAACGATGTTTCAGACAGGAAAAACATAATGTTAGTGGAGTGTGCACGAAGTATGATCAAAGGTAAGAACGTCTCAAATGCTTTTTGGGTAGAGGCCATTAGTACTGTTTTTTATTTAAAGAACATAAGTCCAACAAAGTATCTTGATATTAAGACCAGATTTGAAGCCTTGTATGGTTTTAAACTAGCAGCTCATCATTTGATGGTATTTGGGTGTAAGGCCTTTGCCCATATTTCAAAACAAAACAGAAATAAACTTGATGCTAAAGGTATTAAATGTATTTTTGTAAGATATTGTTCAGAATTTAAAACTTATAAAATGTTTGATCCCTCTACTCACAAATTGTTTGCAAGTAAAGATGTAATTTTCTATGAGAAACCAAATGCAGGAAACATGGACAAAAACTATGAGAGGTGACACATACTTCCTGAAGTTGAAGACAATAAAGCATGAGCAGAAGACAATGAGCAACATAAACTTGAGGAAGAATCCAGTGATATGGACATCACCAGTAGTCAAAGTTCACCTAGAGGTGGAGAAGTGCAGTCAGAGAATAGGGGTGAAGATAGTGAAGTGGGAAGGAGATATATTTGACAGATTCACATACCAGAAAGGTATAAGGAGTGTGACCTGATGAGTAGTGTTTTTAATGTCATAGAAGCCATGATTTTTAATGAAGCTAATGAACATGAAGAGTGGAGAAAAGCAATGAAGGAATAATATGAATCTATAATAATAATAAAAAACCTCGGAATTGAATGAATTGCCTAAAAGTAAAGAGCCCATAGGATGTAAATGGCTATACAAACCCAAGTTTAAAGCAGTTGGTAGTATAGATAAATATAAAGCTAGATTGTTGGAAAAAGGGTACTCACAAAAGGAGGGAATTGATTATGTAGATATTTTTGCACCTGTAGCTAAATTAAATACTATTGGATTATTAATTCCATTAGTTACAATGTACCATTGGAACTTGCACCAATTATATGTAAAAAAATACTTTTTTGAATGGTGATTTAAAGTAGGAGGTTTATTTGACACAACTAGAAGGGTTTGTCAAAAAGGGACAGGAAAATTTAGTTTGAAGATTAAAGAAAGCTTTGTATGGGCTGAAGAAGGCACTTAGGTTATGGTTTGAGAAGATAGATTCCTTCTTTCCTCAATGAGGTTTTATGAGAAGTCAAAGTGACCCAAATTTGTATACCAAATTTGATGCAAAGGGGCATGTACTACTGCTTTATTTGTATTTTGATGACTTAATTATTATAAGAAATTCAGTCAAACTAATCGATGGAATTAAGGCACAAATGTCACAAGTATTTGAGATGAAAGATCTTGGTGAGTTACATTAATATCTAGGTTTTGAAGTTTGGAGAGATGTTGGTCAGACTTTTGTTTCTCAGGGTAAGTATGTCATAGAAGTGTTTAAAATGTTTAAGATGGATCAATGTAGAGCTAATTTTGTTCCAATGCAACAAAATGTAAAACTTCATTTTGATGATGGATCAAAGGATGTTGAGGGTACAATGTATAGATAGCTAGTGGGAAGCTTTAATTATCTTACTACAACCAAACCTGACATAAAATTCTATATTAATGCGTTAAGTCAGTTTATGGTGAGACCTTTATAAATCTATTAGAGAGAAGAAAAAAAATTTACTCAAGTATCATAAATGAACAATTGATTTTGGCCTTAAGTATAATGATTCATTTGATGTTGCACTGACAGGTTACTTAGATTCAGATTGAGCTGGTAATCCGGATGATAGGAGATTTACTACAAGTTATGATTTTAGAATTTGATCTGGGATTGTTTCATGGTGTAGGAAGAAGCATCCAACTGCATCATTATCATCTACGGAATCAGAATATAAAGCTTTCTGTACAACAACTTATTAAGTTGTTTGGTTGAGGAGAGTTCTTCAAGATTTTGGAGAAGAACAAAAGAAGGATACAATGATCAAATGTGATAGCCAGAGTTGAATGAAGTTGGAAAACAATCCAATATATCATGAAAGAACAAAGCATGTTGATGCCCAATGTCATTTCATTAGAGAGAAGATACAGTCTAAGGAAATTTTTCTTGAATATTGTAATACTTGTGAAAATGTTGTTGATATTTTCACAAAGCTCCTTGGGAAGATGAAATTTCAATTGTTTAGGGAGATATTAGGTGTGGATATTAATCCTTTCTCCATTAAGGGGGAAACTTGAAAATAATGGATAAAGTTGTTTTCTTGTTTCGATTATATTTTTTTATTTAGGATTTAGTTCCTAGTATTCGAGAATCTGTTTGATCTCCCTAATTAAATGTACTCCTATAAATTATGTACTGTTTGTTTGATTATTGATGAGAAGAAGCGTTGTTTGGAACCTAAGGTCTGTGGAGTTTCATTCACTTAAGGTTTTGTCTTCCATAATTTAAGTAATTTCAATCTTAATACATATATAGGCATACATATAAAGACCCTACTCAATCCATTGAATATCGCTTTTATGTCACTATATAAAACATTCTTAATATCTTCAAAAAATGATATATGATAAAAAAAAATATAGAAAAATTTGGAAGGTGAACCTAGATAGGAATCTTATTCATATGCATGGTGTTAGGTTCAAACTAGGGAACCATGGCATATAAAAAAAAACTACTCCTCCCTAAAACCAGGGAACCTCTTTACAAACTTTTTTATTATTAACAATGTTTAAAAACTAAATAATAAAGAAGCCATTGGAAAATAGATATGCATTGTAATGCTTCATTCAAGTCGAAAATATTCACTAGTAGAAGTCTAACATGGGAGGCCTCAAACTATTACATCTACAAATGATCGAAGGTGGTTTATAAAAGGAGAGTAGGTTTGTAATATTCAACACAAAAACCTTCAAACTTACCATGTTTTGTGATTTAGACATTGTATAGGGACTAGACAGAGGATAATTTGGAACAATTGAAGGAAAGAATTTGTTTCTAACCACATCCCTGAATGAGATATGTTGTGACTATGAAAGGACTCCTTTTCCCATTACTCCACACTAGAATGGAACAAATGTGAGAGATGAATCTTTAAAATTGATATACAATGACAATAAAGACCGCTCATCAAGGTTTTTACCTTCAAAAGGAATTTTTTGTTAGTCCAACAGGATCCTCTGTAAGAGATGCTATAACATCCCCTTCTATGGAACAAGACTAAAATTGAAATTGATATATAATATTAATTTTTTTACAAAAATGGCTTCATTAATCTATAGTTATTTGGTTGTTTATTGTTTTTTAGCTTTAATGTTAAAATGCATAAATTACTATTATTCCTTGGTTAAGATTTTTCTATTAAGATCTTGAAACTATGTAAAGAATAGAACCAAATAGATATAATGATAAGGATATCCTACCTGAAATGAATTCAAGTATATTCACTAATTTGGATTGTTTCATATTAGTTTTTAGAAGCTTTGCATAGTAATTTTGAGCACCAAAGATACTTTCCAACACTATGATGTTCTACAACATATATAAGAGTAAATTATATAACAACATTAAAGAATAGAATCAAATGGATATAATGACAGGGATATCCTACCTGAAATGAACTCAAGTATATTCACTAATCTGAACAATTTCATAGTAGTTTTTCAAAGCATTGCATTGGAATTTTGAGCAACAATGTCACTTGCCATCATTGTGATGTTCTACAACACATATAAGAGTAAAATTTATAAAAATATTCAATATTGGAATTTAATATTACTTTAAGAAGAAAGAAAAAGGAAAATGCAACAATTCTTAGTTCATTTACAATAAAAATCTTGTCACCATATAACAAGCTCAACTCTCTCCCTTTACCCTTCACCATATATAAACCAATTGTTTTTGTGAAAAAAACACACTAAAAGCAAAAAGTGTTGATGTTGTAATGTCCTTTTTTTTCCAAGGTAAATTTTCAACATTTTTTAGCAATGACATTAAGGATAAAATATCATGACTTTGAAAAACCTTAAAATTCCAATGATTTTCAGGCATCACATTAAAGATAAAACATCACATCTCTGAAAAACATTAAAAGTCTAACAATTTTAAACCATGATGTTAAATATAAAATATCTTTACTTATAAAACCCTTAAAATTTTGACAAGTTTTCAACCATGGAATTAAAACCAAAAAACATGACTACAGAAAACCTTAATTTTTCAACATATTTCAACCATGGCGTTATGAAAATTTTCTATGAGTAATCTTATTTTTAAAATGAATACCTGAATGAAAGAGTCATTATACCAAGAGTATTTTTTTTTCAAATGCTAAAAATATAACAAATTTAAAATCTTAGCCTAAAACAACTTGACGCATTGCAACCAAAAAACAAAAAAAGACAAAAAAAACAAAAAAAAACCCATCAAATTGAAAGCTTAAAGACCAACCATAAAATTGACATATTGTGGGGTCGGACTCGATCCATTAAAAAAAAAAAAAATCAACTATCAAATTGACATATAATGGGAATTGGGTTGCTAGTCGAGAATTGACATGTACCCTACAACAAAAAAATAAAAATAAACAAAATAATAAATAAATATATAAACAAATCAAAATGAAAAATACAATAGAAAACAAAAATTAAAATATTGAGAAAATAAAAACTAGAGCAAACAAAAAATTTTAAAAATAATAACAAGTAAGATATATATATATATATAATATATATATTATATTATAATTAAAAGTTGAAAAAAATAAACAAATACAAAAATATATATAACAAAAAAATGTAAAGCAAAAACAAAATGAACTTATAAAATGATAAAAAAAATTAAAATATATATCAAAAACAAAAAAAACAAAAAATACAAGAAAAATATTTCCAAAAGATACATTCAATTAAGAAAAAAAATAATAAAAAAAAACGATATTAAATAATTGGAAAAAAAAAACATTGAAATAAAATTAAAATCATAAAACTAATAAAAACTTAAAAAGAAACATTAAAAATAAACATTAAAAATAAAAAATAAAAACATAGAAATAACAAACAAAAAAAATTAATTAAAAAAATTAAAAACATAAAATTAAAATCTCGCAGTCCAACAAGCCCATTTAGGGGGAGGGGAGGAGAGGGGATGGGGGGTAGGAGGCTGTGTGCAGTCTCCTCCAGTCCCCACTCCTGCGGCCCAACGGGCCCATGGGGTGAGGGTCAATTCTCAGAATCAGTCCTCACCCCTTGGGTCGATTGGTCTGCAAGAGTGTGGGGGTAGGGGGTTGCGTGGAACCCTCTTCGTTCCCCACCCCTAGTGCTGATTCCAAGAATTGACCCTCACCCCCTAAGCTTGTTAGGCCGCAAGGGTGGAGGATGGAGGGGGATGCATGTATACCCTGCACCTCCTACCCTTGCAACCCAACCAACCCAAGGTGTGATGGCTGATTCTCGGAATAGGCCATCAACCCCTAGGCCAGTGGGGCCATGAGGATGGGGCGTGGAGGAGGTTTTCGGGAATTAGCCCTCATCCCTTGGGTCGCCTGGGCTTGCGGGGATGGGGGCGTGGAGGGGGCTGTGTGCAACTGGCCCAGGGGATCAGGGTTTATTCGAGAATCGGCCCTACCACCCACTAGGCTCATTGGGTCGCGAGATTTTAATTTTAATTTTATGTTTTTTAAATGTTTATCTTTTTTATTTGCTTTTAATGTATTTTTGTTAAATTTTTATTTAAATTTTTCATTTTAAGTTTTTTTAATGTTTTTATTTTTTTAAATTTAAATTATCTATCCTTTTTTTTAGCATTTGTTTTTCGGTTAAATTTTTTTGTCTTAAATTATGTTTTTTCTTTTTTCTTTTTTTCTGTTTTTTCTTTTCTTGTATTTTTTTTTTGTTTTTTTAATATAGTTTTTAAATTTTTAATCATTTATAAATTAAATTTGTTTTTCTGTCAAGTTTTTAATTTTGTTATGTTTTAATAAAATTAAAACATAACAAAATTAAGAAAATTTACAGTGTCAAAAATATGCCCTAAAAAATATGTTGACACTTCTCAAAATCCACATGAAAATTACCAAAATTTTAAAAACATTATCCACACCTAATACATTACAAAATTTAAAGTGTCAAAAATAAACCCTCTAAAAGAAGGGGTTGATACCTCATCAACACTTTTCAAAATCAGCAATAAAACCATTAACATTTAAAAACAAATGTTCATAATTGACACATAAGAAAATTTAAAGTGTCAAAAATATGCTAAAAAAATGTGTATTTTGAATCAACACTTTTCAAAATCAGATGATTTTTTGCTACGTCAAAAAATGGGTACTCAGTACAAGTCCTGTTTCAAAGCTTATATATATATATATATGAAATGTAATCAAGGCTTAGATCTAATTTATCCTATATAGTTTGTTTTTGGCACAGACACAATAATCACATAAAAATGTCTCATATGATGAAATCCCATTATGAAGGATACCTATTGTGTTCAACCTTATGCAACCCATATAGTCAATCCACATAGAATATGGTACGAATATGTACCATGATATTGTACTCGTGCATTAAATATTGTCATGAAAATGGCCATCTTAATTTTTTTCTTGACTATCTCTAAAATATTGTGCCATTTGATCAAAATGTGGGAAACCAAACTATGCATGAATAATAACAACTTTTTTACTGGCATGTCTATCTTCAATCAATAGTAAATCAGATTTGATTTAAGTTGGTAGATGGAAGCTTTATCCAATTAATTAAATACCTTCACAACATGCAAGTTCAATTCAAATCTTACTTTTGTAGCACATCAAATCTTATGAAATCTCTCCAAAGAAACCTTTCTAGGGTTATTTTTTAGTGTATGTAACAAAGTTACCCCCTATGAAGTACCTCTAATCCAAAAAAATATTTGAACAAGAACTACATATCAACTACATTTGCTTACTAGTTTTCCTTTACCTCACTACTTTTCTACTTGTTATTTTAGCTTTACCTCACTATTCATTATAAAAACCACATGACTCGGCTAAAATTTGCTTTAACGCAACTATACACGGAAGATTCAAAATGGCATTCAGAAGAATCCAATTGAATAGACATTGTTGCAATATGCAAAGTGTTTGCAACACATTTTTAGGAAAAGAAACATACACAATTTCATAGAGTGACATAAAATAATATTCAATGCCAAAAACAACCTTAAAGAAATTTAAATTCTCAATAGTTGACTCATTGTAATGAATGAACAACTCTATAATCCCTAGAATTCGTAATAGCTAGTGCTTCTGCATAAAAACATCCACTGAATTGTGAAAAAAGTTGTCAATGGGGACTATGAAGCCTACTACCCTATGATTGAAATCTACAAGCAAATTTCAAATGGCATGGCTTCAGACAGGACCAACGGGTCTAAACTGATCTTTTAAAAATAATATACTACAAAGAAAACAAAGATCACAGACTCAAAGAAAGGAGGCACCACATGCTTTTCCATATTTAAATTTAATAACGTTGATTGTGGAAAGTAATGACCTATAGGAGAGAGTTCATTCAAACAAATTCATATGGAATTTAACCCCTTGAAATGAATAATATATACAAGGAGTTTTCAAAAACCATATAAGAAATTTGTAGAACAAATATAGAAGCTTATATTTTCAACTTATATGAATGTAATGAAGATGAACAACAAACCAAGTTAGATTTAGCAATCTCCACCCAACCATAGGAAATTCATTTCAAAACTCTATCTCGTAGTTAGGCTATGATACCATGAGGGTGAAGTAGGAACAAATAATAACTCAGAACTCAATCAAAACGAAATTCAAACCAGTTAATTATCACTCCTAATATTTCCAAGAAACATAATATCTCTAGGGACCCACAATACCTGACCTTTACAACACAAAGAGGAGTTATTTCTTTCATTATCAGCCCCTTAGAAATATTTCTCTTCGGTGATATCTAATCAAAACTTAGACAGGTCTAGTCATAAACTCCAAACTTAGGAATTTTATTTGTGGGTTATTGGCACTTTCCACCTAGGTGTATTAGTTTATTTCATAGTTTCTCTGATGTAAAATGGTAATTAATTTTTTTTCCTATTGTTCTACACATCCTCACTTCTTTTCCTCTCTCTTTTTCATTATCCCTATATTCAAATTTCCCATGCATGATTGCCCAAAAAGAATTCCTCCTAACTATTTCTTGTTCTAAGAACATAGGGAAAAAACATTACTAAAGTATATGAGTGATGGATTAATTCTCTAGAAAATGGTTTTTTCCACTACTAATGGCCTAAAGAAGGTAAAGATTATAAGGTAGGACAATGTTGTTGCTGCGACAAATACCCTCCAAACTTTTACCTACATTTGAATTTTGGATCCTATTGTGGATCTCGTGATCAATCGTTCTATATTCACCTCTCGGTCAATTGATTCTTTTGAGATCTCTTCTTGGATTGGAAGTGTTGAAGTCACTTTCTCACACATGTTGAGTCCATAACAAGTGCATGAGCGCATTATTTTACTCAATCTTGAACAAACATAGCACGGTCCATCAGGACTGTTCATGTGCGATGTCCAATCCATGTCGACAGTCAGTGCACATTGACATCAACAATTTCTCACTTCTAGTTGTGTTTGTACTTTTATTTCCATGAGTTTTTCAAATTGTCACTTACGCAGCCTTTTTGTTGCGAGTGTTATTTTCATGTTTTCAACTGTTTCTTTCATTTTCTTTCCCTTTAATTAATGTCGTTTTTATGTTAGCTTCACCCCGACATGTGTTTTTTTCACCATCGTTCACATATTGAAGGTGTCATTCATGCTTTTATTTTCATATAGGAAGTGTCATCTTTTGGCGTGGGAATTGTCGCTTATCGTGTAAAGTGGAGTTTCGTTTTGTTTCAAGGGGAAATATTTGTGATAATGAGTTGTTCTTATCATGTATACATGTTCCACACTCATTTCAGAAAGTTTCATGCATTATCGCACAAGTGTCGTCATTGTTGTCGCAAAGTCTATCTTTAGTGTTGCACTTGGAATGGGTTGTCGCAATGTTGTTGAATTGAGGAAAGTATGTTGTTCATGTGTTTTGAGTGTCCCATGTTGTGTCATCTAGTGAACTTAGCCTCGTTAAGACCCTTGAACTGTGCACTACACAGTATCATTCTTGAAGAAAAAACCTTGTCCCTTGGCACTATACAATGCACAGTCTTTGCCTCCCAAAACTGTGCATTTCACAACCTCAGTACTCAATCCTAAACCCTAAGTCCCATAATTGTGCAATATTTATCTCCAGCCAAGCCAGCACTACTTATTATGTAGTCTCAGTCTTCAAGCCTCAGTATTGAACTCTTGAACTACACAACTATGCAATCATCTAGCCTCTTGTCCCTCTAGTACTATGCATTTTGCAATTTTAGTGCTCAAGCCCAAGCCTTGGCCTCCAAAGCAATGCAATCATGCCCTCCAACCAAGCCTGAACTACACATTATGCAGTCTCAAATCTCAAATCTCAATCCCAACACTTGAGCTCCTGATCTACCCAATTGTGCGGTCACCTCACCTCCTCTACCTGCTAGAACTACGCAGTTGGCTGAAACAATGAAAAAAACTTCATCCTGGCTCACTAACTCCAAAAACTATGCAATATGTTTGCCAAATCTAGCCTGAACTACACATTGCGCAGTCTGAATGCTCAAGCTTCACCCCTAACTTCTTGAGTTGTGCAACTGCACAGTCACTGAGCCTCTTTCTCATCTTGTTTCGGATCAGTCAATGGATCATTATGCAACATTTGAGACCAGGGGTTTATCGCATTGATGCCATCTTGTCATGAGTGGATTGCAGATGCAGTTACTCTATCATGTTATGGCAAGATGATGAAGAAAAATATGGAGAAGCATGGCATGCTAAAAGACACATATTGAGTTGAAGATATAAGATGATCATCGGGTGAGAAGATGAAGGAACACTATATTACAAGAGAATATCAAATATCAAGCCCGCATGAAGACTCCATCTGATTCACAACCCTTGAGAGGGTGGATATGAAGAACAAAGCATATCTCTCATGAAGTTGAATCATTGCACATATCTTGTTGAAGACAAAGGAGAAAAAGAATGTCTTGACATTTCCATCTCATCAAGAAGTACTTGATAGTAGTGTCATGCCATGTCATGTCATGAGTCGCCATATGCCATAACATTCTTATGGATTATGTAATTTCTTATTCGAAAATGTATTGTAAAGTGGAAGTCTAAAGGACATGTATATAAGACAAAGGGTCATGTAAAGTTGAAAAGTCATAGGAATTCAAACATCCATGAGGGTAGTCAAAGAGTCGAAAGGGAGGTAAAGCATCACGCCATTGCTTATATATACATCCCTCATTGTATGAGAAAAGGACTTTTCACCTTGGCTCCTCTCGCAAGGCATTAGAGAGATAACCTAGTTCTTTTGGGGAGCAGGGAGTGGCTCCAACACTCCATTATTGGGGCTAGTGGTGTTCATTGTATACATGTTTCTTGTGACTTTTAGTTAATATCAAAAATCTCATGGCCAACACATTCTTCCTACATGGATTATGAATATTTGTAAGACTATTTTGTGGATTTTTGTAATTCATGTTTTCTTTCATCTGTGATAAAGTAGGTGAACTACTTTGGTTATTTTAGTACTTATCACATTGATAATGTGTTGTAATGGTTGCTATAATTGTCGCATCCTTGTTGACTATTCCATTGGATGTTAGACATACATTTCTTATTTATAATGGTTGCAAGGACCATCATATCTTTGTGGACTATTATGTTGGATGTTAGATGACTATTTGTGGTGTGTTTGTGTCTCTACTAGGGTGTGTCTCTCCTAGAGGTTCACTTTCCTTTCCCTTCGCAGTAGAAGAAACTTGACACACATACAATTGAACACTCACCAAGCATACTCACTTACTGATACAATATTACTTGTGCATAACTATCTTGTGTTGAACTTTGTAGCCATGGAAAACCTATACGAATACATTGCAGCCAGGATGATATCCTGAATGGGGCTTCTATTCCAAATGATGTGAGGTCTAATTGGGACTTCATATTGAGGAGACTCCCTTGGTTGACGGATTTTTAGCACGTCAACAAAATGGCACTAGAAGGAGGGACATATGATAAGTTTTACATGTTGAGTCTCTTTTGAATCCCTTATCATAAATGGGCCATCCTCAAATCATACTCCCAGGTTGTTTTTCCAACCTATCCCCTGGTAAACTGTTAATCCCCGATGAACCTCTTTATCACTTATCTCAATTGAAGTTTAATTGTGAGGATGGAACATCCATAATAGAGCACATTTCTAATTTTCTTAAATTTTGTGAACACTACGAAATCATTGATGAATATTTTGCTAGTGTGGCTTTCTTCCTCGCGCTTGAAGGTTGTGTTAATCGATGGTGTCATACCCAACCATCTTCTTCCATCCATTATTTTCATTGTTTCCTCAAGGATATTTATCAAACCTTCGTTAGGTATGATTACTGAGATGTTATTAAAAGAATCAATCAACTAAGAATGAATCCTAATGATTCAATTGAGGATTTCTCTTATCGACTCCTTCACCTTTTTTATGGATTTCCTGAAGAAGACACAGATTGGGATTTCTGTAAGAAAAAGTTTGAGGGTTTGGTTCACATATCTCTGCGCGATGAATCTGAACCTCCTAATGTTTATACTTCCCCAACTCTTGTAAATCATGAGGCACCTATAATTTCAAGGGAGGAATCTACAATTCATGTTGTTCCTTGTCCTCCTCCCTTTTTAGTTCAATGTGGGTGCCTTTTTGCAATGAAAATAAAGTTAGTAGATCTACTAATCAAATTCCTAGTCCATCTTCTCATTCTTCTTCTGCTTATCATGACTTAGATTCAATGGAGGAAATCCTAGAATGGCTCATGAAGCCCATGGTGAACACTAACTCCTCCATTCGTTAAGATGATGTTACTATTCATATTAACTCTGGTCTCAAATATGATTTGGATTTATTTTATCCTCTATAACCTACATGCCATGATTCTTTGTACCGTAATTAGTCTGATCAATCGACTCCGCCAGCGAGTTTTTCACTCTCTTGATTTTCAAGTTGTTGGTTCAAATTGCGATCAGATACAATGCAGTCACATTACATGGATAAAGGAGTAGGAAGGTGAAGATGCTTTCAATCTTTATTCTCTTTTTCAAAATCCTCCATGTGAAGATGATGTGATTCCATTCTTGGATGATTTTCAATTTGCTAATATTGGTAGTGAATCAAATGAAATTAATTATTTCAATCAATCTGCAGCCTTGGGAAATAATCATTCTGATGATGATGATTTTGTTGATGTATGCGATCACGAATGCCCAGATGCATCATCTAATCTTTTCGTTTCTCATGAAGACTTGACTTTAGATATAGAATCTGATTCAGTCAAAGAAGATGTCCTTATCAAAACTTCCTCTTCATCTCACTATCCCTTATGCTTTAGCATTTGTGATGCATCTACTTGCGATAGAGATACTCCATGCTCTTCAAGTTCTTCATCTGATGACTTAACTTCGCAATTGACATAAAGTGGTGAGAATATCCATGATCAAAAATGAAAACAATAAAATCATTGAGTACTCTTTCCATCCCTCATCGTTTATTCTCTTACATGAAGACAAATCTCTAAACCATCTTGCTCATGAAATTTCTCTGATTCATTCATCCTCAGATTTACGATCACATGAATCTTTCAATTTGAGTAATATGGTTGTTGAAGTTGAAAAATCTGGTCATGTCAGTGGCAAGGATGTCTGCCATCCGGTGAGTAGTGGTCTTATTGAAACTAGTGGTAGTAGTTATCCTCACACCATGCATGATCTGGTTCAATCTTTACGATGTGATTTTACAATCCTTGAAAGTTCCAGGACTTATCGGGAAGTCGAGGCACTTCAACTTTGATTGATAGTTATGTCAAGATCTCACGACTCTATTATGCCCCCTCACCTATGTCAGATCTAGTTTCTCTCACACAATCCTTCTCTTTTCATGGTTTCACTTGATATAAATTTATTTTTGAAAGACATATGGTATTTCGAATGTAATTTTTCAAATTTTCAATATTTCACGTCTAATTGAATTCAAGAATTTTCTTCAGCTAATTCCTCTTCATGCAAATATCTTGTATCAAAATTAGGTTTGGAATGTTCATCTCTCTCAAAGTCATGGAACTGTGAAGTTGATCACGTCAAATATTATCTTTGGCTGAAGGAATTATATTTATTAAATTTATTTCATGATAAGAGGTTCCTGGTTTTCTTTGTGGATATCATATCATGAATCTTGTTCTTGATAACACCTGAAATGCTCTTGAGTGTGAATGAATGCATGAGTTATTATGTGAATCAAATTCTTCTCTATTCACTATGTCCTAACTGGTCTCATGTGTTTGTTGTGTTGGCATCCGTCTTAAATGTTTTTGATGATTATGATGCTTGTATAGTTTGTCATGAGTTACAAGAAAATGGTTTGTCACATTTGGCTTGTGAGGAAGTTGGTTCGATTGTTTAGAGCATTCAAAGAGTAGTTCAAATTAATTTATCTTCATTAATTACTAACTGGGAATATGATTCTTTAATCAGTCCATATGATCATAATATTAGCTGTCATTCATCTTATCATTTTCCCACCAGTGTATTTGATGACATTTGTTTCACATTGATTAATATTTATGGTTTATCTCACCATTCAGATACTTGTCAAGCAGTTGAGGCACTTCAACCTTTGCTGATGGTTATGTCAGGTCCTCAGTATCTTGATAAGCCTTATGAATATGATCAGATCTATTTTCCCTCACAATATTCTTATCCTGATCGCGCACTTTTAATTGAAGATTCATTATTTCAAAGTTTTCAGTATTTTCAAGAGGATTGTTTTGAATTTCATGATCCAATTGTTGAATGGTTGGAACAATCTTACTTATCAAGCTTCGTTGCAAAGAAAATGTTTCTTACTTTTCTCATGTTTGCGAAGCAGGATGACATAGAAGAAGGTGAATTCACAAGAATTCTTCGAGGTTTGTTTGATTATGGTTTATGTCGAAAAGGTAAGAATGTGAATTGAATAAAAGTAGTGGTTGTGGCACATCTTTATGCCCACCGACAAGATCTTCCTTTTTTTTGCAAGTTATTCAAGCTCTCATCTTTTCTCTTGCACATTACTTTATATCTATTTTGATGGCTCATATCTTTCTCATTGCAGTTCGAGAAAAACTACAGTGGCTTCATTAGAAATTTCATTGTACATGACCCTGACCTTCTATCTGTTAGGTTAGGAGTAGGATTAGCTGCATTCTAGCTTCCCCTCTCTTGCACTCATTCTACACTTGTTCTCTTTAGTATTTCTTGTATTTTCTTACTTCTGCCTTTCTTCATGTTTGGTTTAGCCTCCTTTGTTTTTGCTTTGGTTTCTCTTCCTTATTGTGTCATGTATTTCCTTTTTGTTCTATTGATAAGACTTTGCATGAAGGGTGCACTATTTGGACTCGAAAGGATAATATGGAAAAACAAAGAAGGACTTTGTGACATTGCAACAGTTGGATAACTCTTCGTCCTTCTTCCTTGTCTTGGTTACACCTTTTGGTCGATGATGTTCTAACAGAAAATATGATCCTTCCATTAGAAGGCCTTGTGTTCAACCATGATATCCATATCTCTTCTTAAAAAACTCATGCCTACACTCGACCTTTATGTTTCGGTGTTTTTAGGCTGATCCAATGAAGTAGAGAAGGGTAAGGGGAAAATCTAAATGAGAAAATCAATATCAGAGGTCTTATATACTCTTCTCTAAAGGGACAACCTCTCTTGCTCCCAATAAGTTTGGATCCCTCTACCCCCCATGAAATAAATAAATGTTGATGCACAGTCCTATATAAATAAATAAATAAAGGCGAAATAAGAGAAAGGGTCCCTATGTAGAGAGGTGAAGAAAGCAACTCTGTTGGAGTATTGTCCAGGCTTGTTGGCAGTGAAGCAATGTTTGCATCCTAAAGTGACTCCTTCAGGGTACTATCCAGGCTTGCTAGTAGCAGAGCGACACCAAAGATGAAAAGCTACACTCTGAAAATCTCAAGCTCATGAACTTCATTACCCTTTTCTGATTCGAAACATTGTGTGATCACTGACCTTATGCTTGTGTCTAACTGACTAAAGGAGTGAAGGGGACTATGTTTATTCACAGGGTAAAAGGGGAAGCCATGGTAATCTCAATGATGAATCACTACTCCCTGAAGAACTAGACCCTGCATGGAAGAATTGACTAAGGTAGAGATGCTGGAGTTCTACTAGTGTGTTTCCCAAGTGTTGTTGTTACAGCAAACACCCTCCAAAATTTTGCCTACACTCGAATTTTGGAGCCTACTGTGGATCTCATGATTAGTCATTCCATATTTAGTTCTTTGTCACTTGATGATTTTGATCTCCCTTCTTGGATTGGAAGTGGCTAAGTCACTTGCTCACACATGCTTAGTTTGCAACAAGTGCATGATAGAATTGTTTTACTCAAGATTGAACAAACATAGCATGGTCCATCAAGATTGTGCCTATGCAATTTCCAATACATGTCGACAATCAGTGCGCACTGACATCGACAGTTTACCACTTCTAGATGCATTTGTACTTCTATTTCGGTGAGTTTTGAAGACTATCGCTCCGTGCACCTTTGTTATCACAAGTGTTGTTTTCATGTTTTCGGTTGTCGCTTTCACTTGCTTTCCCTTTAATTAGTGTTTTTTTAATGTTATATTCGCCCCTACATGTGTTGTTTTCATCGTAATTCGGATATTTCAAGTGGCATTCGCACTTTTATTTTCATATAGCAAGTGTCGTCTTTTGGCGGGGGAATTGTCATTTATCATGTAAAGTGAAGTTTTGGTTTGTTTCAAGGGGAGATATTTGTTATAATGAGTTTTTCTTGTCATGTAGACATGTTCCATGCTCATTTCTAATCACGCACTATCCACAAGTGTTTTCATTGTCATCGCAAAGTGTATCTTTAGTGTTGCACTTGGAATGGGTTGTCGCAATGTTGTTGCATTGAGGAAAGTATGTTGTTCATTTGTTCTGAGTTTCCTGTATTGTGTTGTCAAGTGAAATAAGTGTGTGATCATGCCCAAGTATTGCTTCTATTCAACTTCCTCTCATTGATCCAACACTTAGTCAAAATTGGAAAAACTTCCCATCGGGCCACTCAGCCTCATCTATCCCCCTCAAACTGTGAACTGCGCAGTCTTAGTCCTCAAGTAGAAACCTTGTCTCTTGGTACTACACAATGCACAGTCTCTTCCCAAAAATGTAGATTTCACAACCTTAGTGCTCAAGCCTGGCCCTTGAGTCCCAGAATTGCAATATTTCTCTACAAGTAAGGCAACACTCTGCATTGCACATTCTCAATCCTTAATCCCTAGCCTTGAGCTCCTAACCTACACAAATGCACAATCACCTAGCCTCCTTTCCTTCCAGTACTGCGCATTTTTCAATTTCAGTGCTCAAGCCTGGGTCTTGGCCTCTAAAACTATGTAATCATGCTCTCCAACTAGGCCTAAATGTGCATTCCACAATCCTAGACCTCAATATCAACCCTTGAGTTCCTGAGTTGCGCAGCTGCGCAGTCACCTGAGAGTAGGGTTTTATCATACTGATGTCGTCTTATCATGAGTGGATTTCATATGCAGGTACTCTATCATGCTATGGAAAGATGATGAAGAAGGAGATGGAGAAGGAGGACATGTTATAAGACGCATATGGAGCTAAAGAGATAAGATGATCATCAGGCGAGAAGACAAAGGAAAATTATATTACAACAAAAGATTAAAGATCAGAGTTGCTTGAAGACTCCATATGATTCACAACCCTTTGGATGGTGGATATGAAGAAAAAATCATATTTCTCATGAAGTTAAAGCATTGCACATCTCTTGTTGAAGAAAAAGGGGCAACAAGAATGGCTTGACATTGCCATGTCATCAAGAAGTTCTCGTCAGCAGTGTCATGACATGTCATGTCACGAATTGTCATATGCCACATCATTCTTGTGAATTATGTAATTTATTATTCGAAAATGTATTGCAAAGTGGAAGTCCAAAGGACATGTACAAAAGATGGAGTCATGTAAAGTTCAAAAGCCATAGGAATTCAAACAGTCATGAAGGTAGTTAAAGAGTCACAAGGGAGGTGAGGCATCACACCATTGGTTATATATACACCCTCATTGTACGAGAAAAGTGCTTTTCACCTTGGCTCCTCCCACTAGGCATTAGAGAGACATCCTAGTTATTTTGGGGAGCAAGGAATGGCTCCAACACTCCACTAGTGGGGCTAGTGGCATGCATTGTATACATGTGTCTTGTGAATTTTACTTAATATCAGAATCCTCATGACCAACACGTTCTTCCTCCATGGATTATGAATATTTGTAAGACTATTATGTGGATGTTTTTAGTTCATGTTTTTTTTCATCTATGCTAAAGTCATTGAACTATTTCGGTTATTTTAGTACTTATCATATTGATAATGTGTTGTAATGGTTGCAATGACCGTCACATCTTTGTGGACTATGTTGCTAGATGTTAGAATGATATTTGTGTGTGTGTGTGTGTGTGTGTCTACTAGGGTGGTACTATTACCTCTCTCCCAGAGGCTCACTTTAGAACAATCTGGACACACATACAACTGAACACTCACCAGGCATGCTTACTTGCTAATCCAAGGATTGCCTATGCATAACTCTCTTGTGCTAAACTTTGTATCCAAGGAAAACCTATAAGAATACATGGTAGTCAGGCCGATATCCTGGATGGGGCTCCTATTACAAACAGTGTGAGGTCTAATTGGGACTTCACATCAGGGAGACCCCCTTGGTTGACAGATTTTCAGAACCTTCAATAGATAATTATAAATAATATAGTATGTTTAGACATGAATAAATCCCATGGACCCCCTTACCTTTCCCTACTTGAGGTATCATAGTTCTTATAGACGCTCAAGGCCTGCTAGGCACTAGTCTCAGTAACTATAAAAGGAAAACTATTTACAATGTTTATAATACCATGGTATATGTCCTTGCGACAAGTACAATAGAAAATAAAATAAAATATCTATGCATAGTTTTTAACAAGTAAATTACAATTTTTTTTAAGGAGAAAAATTGGGATAGTATAGTTGTAGTTTGTACTTTCTATCTATAGTATAATTGGCAGAGTTCACTCACAAGAGTAAGGTTTTCCCTATAAGAGAATTGACCATGATTTAAAAACTAACTAATTCATCAAAACCATATTATATCAATATTTTGATGGAAGAGTTCTTGATATCATGGATTTCATCAAACACTTAACAAGTAAGCATCTCATCGAAGAGTTTTGTTGCCAACAATTTTCCTAACACTTGTTTGTCATACATTTAATTGTGATGCACTTCATAAAACATTTGACTACAATCCTTGTGATGCAATAGAATATGACACTTATTCATGTTGTTCAAAAGATCAAGAATGACATCTTTCGTAAAAGGAAAAAAAAAGATGTTCTCACATAATGTTGAGAGTTTCAACTATGTTAACTATAATCTAAATATAAATTAAAAATGGAAAACAAATTTGATGTAGATCAAACACATCTAACCATAGGGTCTGCAATAATAAATTACACACACCATAATACCAAAAATATATTGAAATTTACCAAATAAGAAAATGCACATAAAGTCTCAAAATAATTAATTAAAGAAAATATTTAGAGAGAAATCATGGACCAATGATTGGCCTCTTATTCCTCACACTCACTCACACAATACATGATTACATGCCTCATGGCTCAGCTCAATTTATACAAATGGATTAGAACCCAAGGTAGGTTCTAGATCCCTAAACTAACTCTCAAAATATCTATTTTGATTCCTAAAACATCTCATCCAATCACTTATCCCTAGATAATATCTAACTAATTCATTGTCTTCTCAAACTTTCCAAAATACTCTCGAATCCTCTCCTATTTACAAGAATTTTCATTTTCTCTTAAAAACTATAGAAAAAAAGAATAAATAATTAAATCCCCACTTTACAAACTAACTCCTCTAGTAAATAATTGACCCAGGTTAAATGCACTTGCATCAGACTCCCCATGTAATAGAAAATCATGGTCTCCCGGCCATTAATCTTCAATAGATGATAAAACTCTGCCTGGATCCTAAAATTTTGTCTTTCGCTAATCAATTAATTTGTCATATTGTTGATGTTCTGTGGTTTTCTTCTTTCGTCTTCCAGGCTTCCAAAATTTATGATGTAATTGTCCCCCCTTTTTGTTGATGTATATTTGTTCAGTCATTAGTAATTTGTGGTCATCTCTGCTTTTTCTTTCTTCAATGAATATTTTATGAGATTCTTTCAACATCATCTTCTTCACATTTTCAATTTCAATATCTAACTTATTTTCTGGTTGGTGTACATTATTGTTTGTTTCCTTAAATTTATTGTCAATCTCTACTCTTTCGTTGTGCCAGATTTCTTGATTTGAAGATTTGTTGTCACACTCTGACTTTGGATTGTCCAACCATTCTCCTATAAACTTTAGTTCTACTGCAATATCTCTCATGTTGACATTTGGCCCATCATTTTCAAATTCATCAACAACTTGCTTCATGTCTGTATCAATTTGTTGTTCAACAACATATCCTGCATTCACACACCAATGGTTAGATTTAAAATCATGAGGTTTTCCAAATGAATCTGTCTTCAAGTCTTCATGTTGGTCATCTAAACAATTTGTAGCATCATCTATGGGAATCGAACCCATGTTCATTTCATCATCGTTGTCACCAAGCAATGATCCTTGCCCTAGATCGCAAATGTATATATTTGTCTGGAGTTTCTCTGCTTCTAGAATTTTTAGCTTATGCTTTTGTCTTCTCTCCATCAATTGTTGGATTGGCCATTTAATTGTTCTCTTTATTACCCATCCTTGTCTCTATCTTTGTAATAGTTCTAGCAACACATCAGGTCGTACCTTTAATTTAGCAATCTCTTTCTCGTCATCACAAATGCCAATTTCTATGGCATCATCGTGGCCTTTTTCTGGAATCTGCATCTTCTGTCATGAACTTCACCTTGTTCACTCTAACCTGTAACTTAATCACTTTTCCAAGTTATCTCCTCTGAACTTGGTCAATTGTTCACTTCACTTGAACCTTACTCTTGAGCACACCTTTTCTCCTTTTTACTGCAAATAATTGTAGTAACTCTTCAAATTATCCTTACAACACTTTTACGAGACTTTGGGTGTCGGGCTTTGTCGATAATACACCTATTACATCACATTTTAATTGACTTAAATCTATTTTTGACTCCAGACTTTTACATCAATGGACCTTAGTGTACTTTGACTCTTAAATATTGATCTTTTTAATTACAATAACATCCAACCTTACTTGAAAATTTTCAATATTATGACTCATGTCCTCAAACTCATGGCATAATTATGCTATCACTCTTTCAAAAATTCTTAAATCAAGGAACATAACTCCTATACAAAGTCTTATATAAATCCCTCGTAGCTCTCAACTTATAGCTCCACTTAAAATTACAAAATTCTTTCCTTTATAATCTGTTAGTGCCTTGATCTACCTCAGGGTGAAGGAAGGCAGGTCTAGAGTAACATCAAACCACGCTTAACCTGGTAGCTAGCCCTACCAGGTCGTGAGAGGGCTCTCTCCTTGTCAATATCAATTAGGATATTGGCAATTAGGGCTTGAGATGACTACATTTAATGTAGATTTTAGGCTAGGTATAGTAGCTCAGGGTTTCAGGTTTGATTTTTAGGTTTTGGTTGCTGGATCAATTGGAGAAGATAGATTGGGTCTGGGAAATCAACTCAGGGATACAGTCATGTTCTATGGGGCGAGGTAGACAAGGGTTTATGTACTAGAAAAGGATTAATATGGTAGTTTAAGACAACTGAGGAGTTGAGGAGGGCATAAAGAAACTATGAATCCTCTTCAAACAGTTGAAAACATTGAAAACCAAATGCATTCCCAAGACAAAGCACAAAAGTGTATTTTGTCTATTCACCTTGATTCATTTAGTTTTAGAAGAGAAAGATATATTTGGATACATATAAGACATAATAAAAACTCATTACAATGAAGAAACAATACATAAACTCACTGTCACAAGAATCCCACAAAAATCGTTGTGAAACCTGGTTTTAATCCTTGCCAAACTGTTGTAGAGATATACAATAGAGTTTAGAGCTTCCACAAGAGTCCAACCTTTACAAATGCATCAAACAGTACATGATATAGGAAAAGAAACTACTCAAGCTAGCTATCAGGGGTCGAAACCATGAGAAGAGGAGTAGTTTCAACCATATCTAAACTAGGAATACAAAAGTAGGCAATGGAACAACTTGCCTCTAAAACTTAAGAAACCAATTCATTCATCATTAAAACCACTTGAACTTGATGTATCTACCCTATAAGGTATTTTTCATCCATATTTACATCAATTTCATCACTTACCATGCATACATTTACCAAGAAATGAGGAAAAAGTCAATTTCCAAGAAAACTAGGAAAAAACTAGAAATTTAGGCAAAATTGGCAAAATTAGTTTAATGCGCAGTGATTTTTTAGGGCCAGTTTTGGAGGCCTTCTAGGTGTCCAAATCATATGAAAGTTGCCTTCTTGGAAATCCCCGCTTGTCTAGTTTCTGGAACAATTTGATTTTTCTGATTTGCAGCTCATTTGCCACTCCAAAAGTTGATTCTCCCAAGATTGCTTCTTGTGTAGCAAAAAAAGTGGTAGAGAGGGCACTTTTTGGGTGTTTTTTGCCCTTTTGGTGACCATTACCTTGTCCAAGTCTTCTCACTATTTCTAGGTTTACTTATTTTTCCATGTTTATTCCAGATATGTAAGCCATTTTGCAAGAAAGTGTCCCTATCAAAAGCACAGCACCGCACCTATTGGAAATCCCTGTGTAAAAATTTCCAAAAATGCAAAATGACCAAAATTTCTCAAAATTTCTTCAAAATTGGCAAGAGGCATCTTCATTAAGTGCTTCATTGAGCTAATGAAGCTTCAGCCAAGATTTTGAGTTTATCATGCTCTTTTTCGCTTTCTTAAGGTCTTTTTCAACTTAGCCTTAAACCTCTTGTTCCACTGTTCACCTACATTTGGAATGTCGGTTGCTTCTGAAATAATAGCAGGTGACAATATGAATCAATCGCCAACAAGATTTATCTAACCATTTTCCATATGAGTCACAAATAACCTGGCCAGCTCATGGTGAAACTTGACCCTCTCCACCATTTCACAAAAATCATAACAAGAGTGATGTCTAAAACATGATATGGCAAGAGGACAAGCAAGCAACTCTGTGAGACTGATAGGTTCCTCCCGGATGATCTTCCCCCCTTTGTATGGCTTTCTTGACAAATGTGCTTCTCTGGAAGTGTCACTAAACGTTTCTTCCTCCCTCTCATAGTCTATGTCTCTCTCCATGGGTTTTTTGGTGATGTGATAGTTGATATGAGATGTGAAGGATTGCAGTGGGACCAAGATGAGTATGAAGAGATTTTAAAATATAAGGCAAGAAAGATATATGGGGATGTGAATTCTTGAGGGAATGTTGGGGTTTTTGGAATGAGTGGAATGATTAGGGTTTAGAATGTGGGATAAGGGTTTGACAAGGACAGTAGGGTTTTGGGGGGTGAACTTTGATGACTGAGGGATATGGAATGGGACTTGGAAAAGTTAGTATGAATGGAGTAAAAGAGAACAGTAAATGACCTTTGATAGCTTGTGAGAGGTTATTTAATGATTAACTAGGGTTTTGAGTAGAAATTCAAAGACATCTAGGGTTTGTTTTAAATGAGACCACGCAACCCAAGAAACCAAGCATTAATTCCTTATTAGCAATAAGGATGGCTATACTTACATGGATAAAGGTATTCAAGAGCTTTAGATGAAATTTGATGCAGTTTAGAAGTGTTTTGAGTCTCCCCAATAGGTGCGCAGTGCACATTTAATGCGTAGCGCCAGTGTAAAAATACATTGCAGAATCTCAACAGGTGTGCAACGCACTTTTAATGCGCAGCGCCAATCAATAGGTGCATAGTGCCTTTTGTAGACCAGTTTTGGAGGCCTTATTGGTGTCAAAATTGGGCATTTGATATCTCGTTCGAAAGTGTATTGAGTCTACATTCCAAAACATCTTGACTTTTTCAATTTGGAGTTTCCTTGCCTTGTCAAAAGTCAAATCTCCCAAGACTAGTAAAAATGTGCAAAATGAGGTTGCCTAAATGTAGAGTAATATTGCAGTCAACTTTTGAAGGTCTTCCTCAACTCCCAATTGAGCGCATGATAGCTCATTGGAAAAGTATTTGTGTTTAGTTATCATTTAACTCATCAATCAAGTCATTTGGCCAACCAAGCTAGGAGAAATCTTGATTTTCCCAAGGCCACTCCAGAGGTGCAGCAACCCTCCGGAGGCAACTTTATTTTTGACATTTCTCTAAATCCATGACAACTGTGTAAAAAGTGAAGGATTTTTTTCTTCCTCGGCCTATTATGGACAACAACCTCTCTAATGTTTTCCAAATTCATTTTTTCTTGCTCAGAAACATCATTTGAGTAAAACCTATCCCGATGTGTGGAATAGGGGATTTGTTGAAATGAAGTGAAATGAAGGGGATAAGGGGCTTCTAAATTCTTGAGAAATTTTTGGGAAGTAGGGAGGGATGTTAGGAAGCAGGGGAAAGTGGAATTTCAAATATTGATTGAGGGGAAGGGGTCCATAAGGGAAAAACACAGGCCTAGCCTATAAAATTGTCAAATTGTAGCAAGAAGCTAGGGTTTGTGGGAAAATTATGAATTTGAAGGATATCAGTGATGGGAAGTACTTAAGAAGGTTTATTAAGGATAGGGAAAGGCATATGAACATCAAGATACAATTTTTGTTGATGATTTGACCATCCAAAAGAAATTACCTTCAAACCCCTAGGAGAGGGAAATGAGCCTTACCCAGTACAACTAAAACACGAACAAGGTGTAAAACGACACATTGGAACCTGAAATGATGACGAAAACTCTCTGAATGATGGTACACTCAGCTGAATGGTGACATGGACCGACACTTGGAAAAATTTGAAAGGAGTGAAAACAAATCCTAGACCTAATACCTAGTGACCAAATTTTACTAGAAGACTCACTGAAATAACAAAATTTGACTTTGACATCCTAAGACCACTTTGTAAGAGCATATTTGATCACCAGTGGAAGGCTTCAAAGACTGACACTAACATTGGCTCCAATGGGGATGGTAGCTCTTTGGAGGTACCAAGAACCGCAGATCTTTGGGAGAGTAGACTAGTGCCTTATCCATTGGGCAATATGGAATCAATATCTTGGCAACAAAAACATCAAAACTCAAGACTCAACACTCATAACTGAAATGAATAGGAACTGAGACTAACTCAAAACTGAAACTGGACACTCAGCAGCTGAAACTAGATGACTGAAAACTGACAACTTGACAACACAAACTGACTTGAAACTAACTCAATACTAAAACACAACTAACAAACTGGAAAATATGCTCAAAATGGAGCTTATTCAATAAAACCTACTCTATTTGTTCCATTCATCAGCTGATCAAGTGAAATGAAACAACCAATGCAACCATGTAAGTATTCTGGCTGTTGTTTGCATTCTCCACAAGTGCTTGCTTATGAACAACAAGAGAGAACTAATGAAAGGCAACTCCCATGGAAACTTGTAAACAGATCCATTGAATACTATGGATTTTCTATCTGGCTCCAAAAATATTGCATAAGGATCTTGAAATTCATGCACATTGGGACTTAGCTCATCCAATGGATTGCTTTTCTTCTCCTATACCATGAATGCAAACTTTCATCTGAGCTTTGTGACGAGACTCCTGCTGATAATGACAAAGAAATCGGCTGCTGGACCAAGTTTGTATCAATACTTTTTCCAAGCTCACAGTTAGCTAATGGAGAGTGGCTCTGACTGCGGACATCATCCAACACATCAGCTATTGGATCGTGAAAAGCTTGAAAAGACTGTTGCAACCCATTTTCTATTGATTCTAATGAGATTGCATGGTTTTCTATACACTGCTCGTTTGAAGATATACTATGCAAATGACCCTTCAAGAACTGAAATGATTCAAAACAAAATGGCACGGAATCACCTTGCATCATTTGATCATATGTTCCAACTTCCAAATCTTCATCTGCAACATGACATTCAATGGCATTCAGGGGCTGAAAATCTAGATATGAGAAGTCTTGAACAAGGATTTCATTTCCCTCAAGATGGTCAAGATCGAAACTTATCGACAGTTGATTTTTGATTGCATGAAAGTTGTCTCTGATGAACTGAAACAAAGTAAAACAAAAAGGCAAAGAGCCTTCACTTACTTCAAAATTTTCTGCACTTTTATCCTCACCTCCATAGCTGATATGCATCGGCTGATCACTGTATTCGAACTGTTGAAAGTGAACTTCCTCCCTCCACAAACCAGTTGTTGATTATCTACAAAACTAGCTTCTGTTTGGAGGACATGATCATCATCATACTGATCAAACTGAGGCAAATCATCAGTAGAAAACACATCATCAAGCATACATGTCATATCAACAGATCTATCTTCTCCAAGATGATCTATAAAACAATCATTATCAGATCTATGACAACTGGGATAAGAAAGAAAATGTTTTGGATCAACCACTTGTTCTTCTCCAATCAGCGAGCCATGGTCTTGAACATCATACTCATTCCTTGTGGTGATATTTTGCATCATCTCTTCCACTGCACTTACGAAAATTTCGAACTTTACCTCTAAAGATGTCAATTCCTTTGGGTCTATGTTCTTCATCTCTTCTTCCTTCAACTTTTCCCTTCTGATCAGCAAATTAGCCTCTACATCTACTGCACTGTTTTGCATCTCCTCAAATGTTGCAAGGTTCCTTTCTTTCAGCTGAAACTCCATTTCCGGATCAAAGGCTTCCGAGTAGTGCAAGAGAGTGGATCCAGGAGGAGGCCTTATATTAACTAGCATCAAAAAATAGACTTGGTTAAACCTGGCAGAAAAATATTGCACCATCTCCTCTGGTTGTCTTTTTAGCTGGTTATACTCTTCTATAATCAAGAAAGGGTTTTGTCCGACCACCCACTTGTTGAGAAAAACTTTGATGAACTGTTGGAAATCTGAGATGCTTGCATCAGGAAGGGTTTTGAACCAACTCTTGACTTCTCCTTGCAAAGAAAGAGCAAAAAGCCTAATACTGACATCTTCTTCATCAACTTCAAAAAGGTCGAGAAAAGACTCAAAATTCAATACATGTCTCTCAGCAGTAATGTCGTCACAGTCACCATCAAATCCTGGTAGATAGAGGTAATGATTTTTAGGGAAAGCATGGGATATAGGAGGTAAAATCATAGGCTTGTATCTATATGGAATTTTCAAGGTGTTGGAGTATGTACAAAAGGTGTAGAATCAGTCTTGGTCTCTTAAGGCTCATCAGTTTGAAGATGGTCATCACAAGATTCAGAAAAAGGGTCTTGATCAAGATCAAAGGCATGTGAATATTTGGTATTCACAATCTTCATAGGGAAAGAATCAAATGCAGGTCTTGGATCTTTTCTCAAACACAGGATACTTTGTAAAGCCTTCTTCACATTCTCGGGAAAAGAGAAGAAATAATTTATAACAAAGAACATAATGTCTTGGATGAAATGCCAACTTGAATACCTGATCCTTCCATATTGTCCTTTCATGTTTCTGCTGGTCCGGTTCATCCTCCAGTGGAGTCCTTGGATCTGATCTTGAAATTGATTTGGAGTCGCCACCATCAATAATCAGATCTGAACTTGATACATTTTGCTGAGGAACATAAAACTACGTTCCCTAGTATGGTCGCCACTATGTTAGTGCCTTGATCTACCTCAGGCTGAAGGAAGGAAGGTCTAGGGTAACATCAAACCACGCTTAACCTGGTAGCTTGCCCTACCAGGTCGGGAGAGGATTCTCTCCTTGTCAATCTCAATTAGGATATTGGCAATTAGGGCTTGAGGTGACTGAATTTAATGTAGATTTTAGGCTAGGTATAGTAGCTCAGGGTTTCAGGTTTGATTTTTAGGTTTTGGTTGCTAGATCAATTAGAGAAGGCAGATTAGGTCTAGGAAATCAACTCAGGGATACAGTCATGTTCTGTGGGGCGAGGTAGACAAGGGTTTATGTACTAGAAAAGGATTAAGATGGTATATTAAGACAGCTGAGGAGTTGAGGAGGGCATAAAGAAACTATGAATCCTCTTCAAACAGTTGAAAACATTGAAAACCAAATGCATTCCCAAGAAAAAGCACAATAGTGTATTTTGTCTATTCACCTTGATTCATTTAGTTTTAGAGGAGAAAGATAGATTTGGATACATATAAGACATAAGAAAAACTCATTACAAAGAAGAAACAATACATAAATTCACTGTCACAAGAATCCCACAAAAATAGTTGTGAAACCTGGTTTTATTCCTTACCAAATTACTGTAGAGATATACAATAGAGTTCAAAGCTTCCACAAGAGTCCAACCTTTACAAATGAATCAAAAAGTACATGATATAGGCAAAGAAACTACTCAATCTAGCTATCAGGGGTCGAAACCATGAGAAGAGGAGTAGTTTCAACCATATCTAAACTAGGAACACAAAAGTAGGCAGTGGAACAACTTACCTCTAAAACTTAGGAAACCAATTCATTCATCATCAAAACCACATGAACTTGATGTATCTACCCTATAAGGTATTTTTCATCCATATTTACATCAATTTCATCATTTACCATGCATAATTTACCAAGGAATGAGGGAAAAGTCGATTTCCAAGAAAACTAGGAAAAAACTGGAAATTTAGGCAAAACTGGCAAAATCAATTTAATGTGCAGCGCCAAAAATTTAATGCATAGTGCTTTTTCAGGGCCAGTTTTGGAGGCCTTCCTAGTGTCCAAATCAGATGCAAGTTAGCTTGCTAGAAAGCCCTGCCTATCTTGTTTTTGGAACAATTTTATTTTTCTGATTTGGAGCTCATTTTCCCCTCCAAAAGTTGATTCTCCCAAGACTGCTTCCTATGTGGCAAAAAAGTGGCAGAGAGGGCACTTTTTGGGTGTTTTTTGCCCTTTTGGTGACCAAGACCTTGTCAAAATCTTCTCACTATTTCTGGGTTTGCTTATTTTTCCATGTTGATTCCAGATATGTAAGCCATTTTGCAAGAAAGTGTCCCTATCAAAAGCGCAGCACCAGTGGCGTTGCGCACCTATTGGAAATCCCTATGTAAAAATTTCCAAAAATGCAAAATAACCAAAATTTCTTCAAAATTGGCAAGAGGCATCTTCATTAAGTTCTTTGCTGAGCTAATGAAGCTTCAGCCAAGATTTTGAGCTTATCATGCTCTTTTTTTCTTTCTTAAGGCCTTTTTCAACTTAGCCTTAAGCCTCTTGTTTCATTGTTCACCTACATTTGGAATGCCGGTTGCTTCTGAAATAATAGCAGGTGACAATATGAATGAAATACCAGCAAGGTTTATCTAACCGTTGTCGATATGAGTAACAAATAACCTGGTCAGCTCATGGTGAAACTTGACCCTCTCCACCATTTCACAAAAAACATAGCAAGAGTGATGTCTAAAACATGATATGGCAAGAGGACAAGCAAGCAACTCTGTGAGACTGATAGGTTCCTCCCAGATGATCTTTCCCCCTTTGTGTGGCTTTCTTGGCACATGTGCTTCTCCGGAAGTGTCACTGAAAGTTTCTTCCTCCCACTCATAGTCTATGTCTCTCTCCATGGGTTTTTTGGTGATGTGATAGTTGATATGAGATGAAGGATTGCAGTGGGACCAAGATGAGTATGAAGAGATTTTAAAATATAAGGCAAGAGAGATATATGGGGATGTGAATTCTTGAGGGAATTTTGGGGTTTTGGAATGAGGGGAATGAGTAGGGTTTAAAATGTGGGATAAGGGTTTGATAACGAGAGTAGGGTTTTGGGGAGTGAACTTTGATGACTGAGGGATAGGGAATAGGACTTGGCAAAATCAGTATGAATGGAGTAAAAGAGAATAGAAAATGACCTTTGATAGCTTGTGAGAGGTTATTTAATGATTAACTAGGGTTTTGAGAAGAAATTCAAGGACATCTAGGGTTTGTTTTAAATGAGACCACGCAACCCAAGAAACCAAGCATTAATTCCTTATTAGCAATAAGGATGGCTATACTTACTTGGAAAAAGGTATTCAAGAGCTTTAGATGAAATTTGATGTAGTTTAGAATTGTTTTGAGTCTCCCCAATAGGTGCACAACTCACTTTTAATGCACAACGCCAGTGTAAAAATACATTGCAGAATCTCAACAGGTGCGCAGCACACTTTTAATGTGCAACGCCAGTCAATAGGTGCGCAGCACCTTTTTGAATACCCATTTTGGAGGCCTTCCTGGTCTCCACATTGGGCGTGTGATAGCACGTTGCAAATATTATTGAGCCTACTTTCCAAAACATCTTGAATTTTTAAATTTGGTGTTCATTTGCTCTATCAAAAGTCAAATCTCCCAGGACTGGTAAAAATGTGCAAAATGAGGTTGCCTAAATGCAGAGTGTTGTTGCAGTCAACGTTGGAAGGTCTTCCTCAACTACAAATTGAGCTCATGATAGCTCATTGGAAATATCTTTCTATCTAGTTATCATTTCATGCATCAAGCAAGTCATTTGGCGAACCAAGCTAGGAGAAATATTGATTTTTCCAAGGCCACTCCAGAGGTGCAACAACCCTCCTGAGGAAACTTTATTTTTGGAATTTCTCTAAAACCATGAAACCTATGTAAAAATTGAAGGAGGTTTTTCTTCCTTGGCCTATTATGGACAACAACCTCTCTCACATTTTCCAAATTCATTTTTTCTTGCTCAGAAACATCATTTGAGTAAAACCTATCCCGATGTGTGGAACAGGGGATTTGTCGAAATGAAGTGAAAGGAAGGGGATAAGGGGCTTCTAAATTCTTGAGAAAAATTTTGGAAGTAGGGAGGGATGTTAGGAAGCAGGGGAAAGTGGAATTTCAAATATTGAGTGAGAGGAAGGGGTCCAAAATGGCAAAACACAAGCCTAGCCTAGAAAATTGTCAAATTGTAGCAAGAAGCTAGGGTTTGTGGGAAAATGATGAATTTGAAGGATATGAGTGATGGGGAAGTACTTAAGAAGGTACATTAAGGATAGGGAAAGGTATATGAACATCAAGATAAAATTTTTGTTGATGATTTGACCATCCAAGAGAAATTACCTACAAAACCCTAGGAGAGGGAAATGAGCCTTACCCGGTACAACTGAAACATGAACAAGGTGTAAAATGACCCATTGGAACCCGAAATGATGATGCCAACTCTCCGAATGATGGTACACTCAGCTGAATGGTGACATGTATCGACACTTGGAAAGCTTTGAAAGGAGTGAAAACAAATCCTAGACCTAATACCTAGTGACCAAATTTTACTTGAAGACTCACTCAAATAACAAAATTTGACTTTGACATTCTAAGACCACTTTGTCAGAGCATATTTGATCACCAGTGGAAGGCTTCAAAGACTTACACTAACATAATCCACATATATGCAATATGGAATTATAATTTTGAATATAAAACACCACCATATATAAAAATAATGCACTTATTCTCTTGTCCACTTATTTTCTTTCATGAGCATTTTATTAAACCTTCACATATATTCACGTAATGTACCAACTTACCAAAGTAAAAATTAATTCACCTTCACTTGAATGTTGTCTACCTTGTCAGCAATAAAGAAAACATCAGAATTAACGCACTCTATGTTGTCTCCATATCTCACACATGTTTTCAATCATGCCTCTCTGTGTAGATTCTTGGAAAACCTCTCCGCCAAATAAAGAAAACATAGTTTTGATTGGAGCAAGAGGATCCCTAATATAAGATCGACCATTATTGAAAATACATCTCGCAGACTTCTCGTGATAGTGGAGCCTGATGTTGCTATTTTCAACATGAAAAATTATCAAAAGCTCTTTGCTGTCATCCTAACACGGTGACTACTCATGCATTCTATGCATTAAACAGTAATTGGCAACAATTGAAGAACGATTGCGACTTTAACAAAATTGCAAAACTTGTCACAAAGGAAACCCTGTGGATTCTATTGAGAAGAATCTTACATATCCATCATTTGCATCACAAATCCATCTGCACTGACAGAAGCAAAAACGTTGGCACTGTCGCAAGTAATTTTGTATACTTCTTTGTCATGGTAGTGAGACATTCCTTGGCTCAACACAACCTTCTTCAAACCGTCAACTCGGTCACCCATTTCCTTACCGCCATTATGTGAATTGTTGCTCGTGTATATGTTGTGTATCCAACTCAGCCTTGTAACAAATAAAATATATATTGATGAGGCACGATTCACTCGCTCTATAAATCCTACTGTTCTATGAATCAAGTCGCACTAATATTTCGTTATGGAAAATAACTCAACTTATAAGCGGTCGACTCTAATACCATACTTTAATGCAAATCAAATACATCTAACCATAGGGTCTGCAATAATAAATTACACACGCCATAATACCAAAAATACACTATATTTTATCCAATAAAAAAATGCACGTAAAATCTCAAAATAATTAATTAAAGAAATTATTTACAGGGAAATCATGACCCAATGATTGGCCTCTGATTTCTCACACTCACTCACACAATACATGCTTACATGCCTCACGGCTCACCTCAATTTATATAAATGGATTAGAACCCAAGATAGGTTCTAGATCCCTAAACTAACTCCCAAAATATCTATTTTGATCCCTAAAATATCTCATCCAATCCCTTCTCCCTAGATAATAGCTAACTAATCGATAATCTTCTCAAACTTTTCACAATACTCTCGATTCTTCTCCTATTTACAAAAATTGTCATTTTCTCTTAAAAACTATAGAAAATACAATAAATAATTAAATCCCCACTTTACAAACTAACTCCTCTAGTAAACGAATGACCTGGGTTAAATGCATCTGCATCAAAATTACCCAAATTATATTCCATCCATCCCATTGTAATCCTTTTTCTATAATATAAGCTCGCATTTTGCCATTATAAATCAATGTAAGATCCTAATGCTACCTGACGTATAAAATCCACTACAAGTAAGAAATATCCACCCTATTTATGTGCCACATTACAAAAAAAAGAAAGTCTACATTGAAAGACCCCTCCTCATTATGAGGGAAATGTGTAATTCATTGTGTGCTTAACTTGGAGTTGACGGTGTCCCTTAAAAAATACTTTAAATAAAAAACATTGTGGGCTATAATAAAAACATAAATGATTATGCACATTGGGCTCTAATAAACACATAAATGATTATGCACATTGAGCTATAATAAAAACATAAATGATTATGCATATTTGGTTAGTTTTAATTAAAAGCATTATAAAACATCAATAATCACATTCTCATTGTATTTACTTGGCTCGTTGTTAATATTACAATCAAGTATGAAAAATAGGTGGTAAAAATATTTCACTCACTTTTGGAATTATAAATAAAATATTTCAATGTCTATAATAAATAATATAATTTTTTATAACCTTACTCAGTTAAAGTAATTAAAATTTAAGGGAAAAACTTCTATTTCTCTTAAATATTTCAATATAGAAATTAAATAAATTGTTTATATGTGTGTGTTTGTGTGTGCTAATGTTTATTATTGGGTTGTGTTATATTCTTTCCACGACTAGCCCACGTAATTAACCGGGGGGTTAGAAGGGGGGTGAAGCCCCCCTTTGTTGTGTCGATTGTGAAGCGGGGGGGTCACATGGGGTTTGAGGCATACCCGTAACCCCACTTTATGGGGTCTAGGGTAGCGCCCTAGACAATTTTGGTTTTGGATCCTATGTTAGGTTGGGCGGACCCACCTATGGTTTTGTGCATGATTTTCACACATGTTTTTTGGACGTGATGGTTTTTCGGTCCATGGTATTGGACACGATGGTTTTCGGTCCATGGTATTGGATGCTTAGGCATGTATAAATATGTATTATAACATTGAAAGGAACATGATGAAAAATCAAGCTGGTAGTCCCCGTTTTGGGATCTAGGGGAAAATCTCTATGTATATGTGTTTTATGTGATATGCTCTTGCATTGTTTATTTTCTGTGTTATAGAATTCATATGCAGGTAATTTATGTACAAGGTTAAAGCCAACATTTGGTATCATAGCAGTTTTGGCTTCAAGGGGACGCATTTGCTGCGAGATCTGCGGATCGATTCTGGTGGTGAAAGAAGATGGCGAGCAGTGGAAAGATAGAGAAATTTAATGGTCAAAGTTTTGAGTTGTGGAAACTCAAGATGGAGGATCTGTTGGTGGATAAAGATCAGTGGATTGCGGTAGATCCAGGTAGTAAACCAACGGAAATGTCCGATGAAGAATAGAAGAAGTTGGATTGGAAGGCAAAGAGCACAATATGATTATGTGTCTCAAATTTAGTATTGTTGAATGTATCAAGGGAAGCTATGGTGAAGGCTTTGTGGGACAAGTTAGGGACTTTGTACCAATCTAAGTCTCTGGTGAATAAATTTTTCCTACGGAAAAAGTTGTATAACCTGAGGATGAAAGATGGAGATTCGGTGACAGAGCATCTGAACACATTTAATACTGTGGTAAGTCAGTTAGCATCTATTTATATTAAAATTTCAGATGAAGATAAGTGCATCAGTTTGTTGTGTTCTCTACCAGATTCGTGGGATAGTCTAGTTATTGCAATAAGTAGCAATGCAACTGCCTTGTAGTTTGATGAAATAGTCTCATCCTTGTTGACGGAGGAGATGAGACGGAAAAATATGGAGAGCCAAAATGGTGATGCCTTGTTTGTATGAGGACGGTCCCAGAACAGAAACAAAACTAAGTCATCGAGTGGGAGATCTAAATCTAGAGGGATATCTAAATCTCCAAGAAAACCTGTAAAGGTAGTGTTCTGGAAATGCAGAAAGGAAGGGTACTACAAAAGGGACTGTAAATCTAAAGCTCCTGATAAAGGAAAGGGGTCTAATGATGCTCCTTCTGTAGAGGTGAAAACCACCTCAGATGAAGGTGGGGATGTGTACTTGGCTTCTTCACGTACACATGTAGATCATGAGGCATGGTTGATTGACTCAGGTGCATCCTTTCACTTCACTCCCCATAGAGAGTGGTTCTGCGAGTATTAGAAATACGATGGTGGTGATGTCTTCTTAGGAGATGATAGGAAGGCTAGAATCATTGGTCGCGGAAAAGTAAAGTTGAAGTTGCAAGGTGGAAGGTTAGAACCCTTCCGGGTGTTCTGCATATTCCTGCATTGGCCAGAAATCTGATTTCTGTAAGCAAGTTGGATGATGCGCACAAGTCGGTGGCGCTCACTAAATTTAGTGTTTTGAGAAGGATACTACACGATAGTTCAGAGGCACTGGTATTTGAGCAGGAGTATCAGTTGGAACTGTGTTAAAAGTTTCAAGGTAGCATGGTTGAGTTTTGATGGGTGAAAGCTTCTATGGTCCTGAAAGTGGAGCAGAAAATCTAATGGTCTCTGGAGAGAAGACCATGTTGTGGCATCAAAGGCTTGGACATATTGGATAGAAGGGCCTTCGAATACTTCATGGTAAAGGTATGGTAGAAGGTATGAGTAATAGCTCTCTGGATTTTTATTTCTATGGAACTTGTGTATATGGGAAGTAGAATCGGGTGAGTTTCCCCTCTGGTGGTAAGAGGGCGAAATAGATATTAGAGCTTGTGCACAGTGATGTGTTTGGACCTATGAATGTTCCATCACTAGGTAATTTTGTGTACTATGTATCATTTATAGATGACTTCTCAAGGAATACATGGATATATTTCCTTAAGAAGAAATATGAAGTCTTTGACAGGTTTAAAAAATTCAAGGCTTTGGTGGAAAACCAGATAGAGAATAAGATAAAGGTGTTGAGGATAGATAACGGTGGATAGTTTTGCAGTAAGGAATTTGAAGAATTATGTAAGAAGTGTGGTGGTATAGCACGACAGAAGACTACTCCATGTACACCTCAGCAAAATGGAGTTGCAGAAAGAATGAATAAGACGTTGATGGAAAGGGCAAGAAGCATGCTCAATGGTGCCGGGTTAGGACAGGAATTCTGGGCAGAGGCAGTGGATACTGCATGTTACCTAGTCAACAGGTCACCCTCATCAGCGTTGGAGGATAAGACTCCACAAGAGGTATGGACTGGTAAAAAACCCTCTCTTTCACATCTAAGGGTATTTGGATGTGATGCATATGTACATGTTCCAAAGGAGAAGCGAACCAAGTTGAATAGTAAATTTGAAAAGTGCATCTTTATTGGGTATAAGGATGGTTTAAAGGGTTATAAGCTTTGGAACCCAACAACAAGGAAGGTTGTGTACAGCCGAGATGTGGTGTTCAGAGAGGTGAAAGATGTTATTAAACATGAAGTCCAACCAAAGGAACCTAAGAATATAAAGTTTGAGCTAAAGGAGGAAGAATCAGACTCTACACCAGAGGAGGAATTAGAAGATGAAGAGCCATAAACTTTGGGTGTAAGAAGATTAGTTTGAGAAAGAACCTAGCCAAAAAAGTATAGTCCATCTGTTTTCTATTCAAATTTTGATTTATCTATTACTGATGATGATCCCAGAACTGTGAAGGAAGCAGTAGATTCAAAGGATGGAAAACTCTAGAAAGAGGCCATGGTTGATGAAATGGCATCTTTGCACAAAAATGAGGCTTGGGATCTGGTGGAGTTGCGGGCTGGAAGGAAACCCATTGGCAGCAAATGGGTGTTCAAGAAGAAGACAAATGCAGAAGGGAAGGTGGAGAAATACAAAGCTCGGTTGGTAGCAAAAGGTTATTCCCAGGTGCCGGGAATTGATTTTGGTGATATTTTTTCTTTTGTTGCCAAGGTAACTTCTATTAGATTACTTTTATCTGTTGTTGCTGCTTTTGATTTTGAGGTAGAACAGATGGATGTGAAGACATCATTTATTCA
>APFE030805251.1:0-12998 GCA_000404065.3 Pinus taeda
TTTTAACTAATTATTGATATTTATTAAATAGATGTCACAAATTTAATTTCTATGGAATATTTTAGAATATATTTGATAGTATTCATAAATAAATGTTTGATATTTTTTTTGTAAGCTACAACATTACCATTTCTATTTATATACAACCATAATGAAATTGTACAAAACTTGTGACCTCAACCTGCCTCGAAGGGAAACTAGGTCTGTTGGTCACTCATAGAAGCATAGTTCAGGAATGTTTACTTGTCAAACTTAAAACAACATACCAAGAACCAAAACAAATCTTTATCTACGTTCTGATTTTCAATATTTAGACTTCAACCCATAATATAACTTCCATACGGATTGATTTTCTAAAGTTTATCACAAAATTCAAAAAAATAACAGAGCAGACAATCAATCTATCCAAATTTCTTGCTTGCATTCTCCCTCACGCTTCGCCATGGCAAATTCCTTCAGTAAGATTAGTCATCTCCTTTTTAATAACCGGCATTCCTTAGGCAATCTTTGCCATCTCTACAACAACCTGCTCCATTGCTCTGACTAGCAGATGTTTCATTACCCAGTACATGTGAAGAGCCCGTTTGTATAATGTCAGGTGGCCGCGCGTATTCCCTGGGTCCGGAAGAAGAGTAAGCCACTCCTCCATTTCTGGGTCGGATGGTTCCTCCAAAACGCTGAATTCCATCGCGTCGATCATCCTCCTTATATCGCTATCTATCCCTTGAATGTACGCCTTCTCCGTGCCCTTCGCTGCCTGTTCCATGGAGCATATTCCTTTTTTCTATTGACTCCAGGCCTGAGATTCTGGCTCAGATTGGGGAACCTGCCACGGTCTACCTCATCCTCTGCTTCTCCTCCTGTTCCCTCGCTTCGACGGTCTGCCCCTGCTGCTCTGGCCTACCTCGAAGGTATCCCTTGCCCGACCTTTCCCGTTTCCTATCTCCAGTTCCTTCTGTTCAGAACTTTCATCTTCCATCTTTATTTGTTCCTGCTCCCCCCGGGTGTTCCTCCTTCCTCCCTCCTACGCTTGCCTCTCCCTCCTTCCTCCTTCCGCCATATCATTCGACTGACGATGATAATTGGGTCGCTCGCCTCTCTGCCACCTTACCCTGCTCCTCACCACCTTCCTAGACTTCGAATTATCTGTCGATCACTCTGCTCTTGCCCTTAAATGGAGTTCGCCACCTAACCTCTGATGTGGCAGATAATCGCCGCCAATCCTTTCCCCAGTCTTCCTCATGATGCTGCCTACCCCTTGCTTTGGATTGCGGTCTTCCTTGCTTGCCATCGCATCCTTCCTCATGATGAACTCCTAGAGTAATGGCACATGCTGGTCAGCATATCCTGTCACCATTTTAATCTGCCCGTACATCTCCACCCCAATCGGGGAATGATTAATTTCTCGGTCATGGAAGTATTGCTTCATTATTGTCCTGATTAGTTATTCTGTTTAAATTTTCCCATCTTTTCCAAGCCATCTGGGGTGTCCATATGGAATCTACCTTTCCTTACAGCCCCAATTTTCCAGGTGATCAGCAAGTTTATTACCCTCTATTCTTACATGATGAATGACCTTGTACTCTATACGCTTCATGGATTCTTCAAGGTCCTGGATGAGACCCACTGTCCTCCATCTCTTGGCCACCTCTTCCCATGACTTGCCATGATTTAATTTCCTAATTGTCTCTATAACCAGATTTGAATCCCCTTCTATATCTAATTTCATGTAACCATTCCTAGTTGCGATCCTAATCCCTTGATAAATCGCCATGAATTCAGCTTCGTTGTTACTCATTATACCTCCTCTATATGCATAGATCCACCTGGTCTGTCCTTAGCTATCTCTGAAGATCCCGCCATATCCCGCCAGACCTGGGTTTCCCTTTGACGCTCCGTCAAAGTTGATTTTAATGAAACCTTCCTGAGGGCATATGAAAACAACCGGGCTTTGGTTTTTTATAACTTGAGTTTTTTTATTGTTAGGGAAAACCATCTCAGGTTGCAGATTTATCTTCCTTAGAATATAATTCTCTTCCTCTGAAGTTTCCCAATCTTCCTGGTCCCATGTTTCTGATAGGATTGTTTCTCTTATTTGATTCTGAGTTCTTTTCCATAAGTCCTCTGGTTTGGATCTATTACCTTGAAAAATCCTTTGATTCCTCTCTTTCCATATGTTCCATATGTTGAAGCCCATTACCAGGTTCCAAGCTCTCATAATCACCGGGCTTTGAAATTGTCCCTTCCCCCATTGAAATAGAGTTTGGATTATGTCGAGGGGGTCACAGATTGTCTTTCCAAAGAGGCATCTGGTTTCTTCCCATTGAAACTGAGCTACCGAGCAACCATTCAGAATGTGTTCCTGATCTTCTCCGTTTTGGTCACACAAGCTACATCTTGGTGGTCCCAAGAAACCTATTTTCTGAATTTGGTCCCATGTAAGTATGTTTTTTCTACCAGCTAACCATGCAAACAAGGTAACCTTTGGCCACTACCTATTCTTTCATAATTGTTGCCAGTATTCAGTCTGGGCTTCCTGTGTTTGCTTGGATTTTATGGCATAGGCGTCCTTAACTAAGAAAGTGCCTTTTGTATTTCTGCCCCATCTGAGGATATCAGGTCCTTCTCTGTTTTTAATCCTTCTTGAGTTCATCTCCTTTATTATTATGGCTTTCAGATCCTCCTCAATGTAATTGCCCCATTCTTCAGGTCCTTTCCATTCTCTCCATATCTCATTTTCTCCTCCTTCCTTCCAATAATCTTTAACTAGGATTAAGCCTTTAGCCTTGGCTTCCCTGTAAATATTTTGCATCTCTTGGACTTCCATCAATCTCTCCCACTGTTGTAAGGCCTCTTCCCAAAATTTTGCTGTACTTCCATTCCTTATTTCCGAAAAAGCATGTCTATTTCTGATGTCTCTATTTTGACATGGCAGTTCCCATATCGGAGAACCTCTTGGCATTTCTTCCTTTCTCATGATTTCTTTGACTGCTGTGGGCATGTTATATTTCAGAGTCCATATTTCCTTCCATATATCCTTACCGCCTTTCAACCATTTCCCCCATAGTTTTGCTTATAGGACTTGATTTAAAGTAGCAGGGTCTCTTATCCCTAACCCACCCTCCTCTTTTGATTTTGTTAGTCTGTTCCATGAATAAAGGGCCCATTTCTTTTGCTGTTTTGGTCCTCCCCATAGGAATTTCCTATATATTTCATTCATTTTAGTGCAAACTCCTTTCTTAATAGCCATCACTGATAGGGGGTAGATAGGGATTGATTGCAATGTAGATTTAAGAAGCACCAGTGTGGCAGCAATATTCAGAGATCGAAAGGTCCAGTTTTCTAATCTGGACTTTAGCTTCTCTAAAGTGGGTTGCCAATTGGCTATACTGAGCGAACTTATATCGATCATGGTTCCTAAGTATTTGGTAGGCAGCTCTCCCTTCTTGAACCCCATGATTCTGGTCATGTGGACTTTAACCATTTCTGGTGAGTTAAAAATGAAAGCACTCGATTTATCTTTATTTATTTCAGTTCCAGAAGCATCCATGAATACCTCCAAGATCTCCTTTACCTTTTTGACTTCTCACAATGATACCTTGCATAGTATCATGATATCGTCAATGAACTGTTGGTTTGTAACTGGGACTTTGTTGCCCCATAGACGAAGCCCTTTGACTTTCCTTTCCCTTAGCTCCTTCTTAATATACCTCCCCAACCCTTTAGCTGCAATTATAAACAAGAAAGGGGATAGGGGGTCTCATTCGCGCAAGCCTCGCGAGACATTAAAGAGTGCAGTTGGGGTACTGTTTAGGAGGATGGAGAAGTTCGGTGTGGATACCATGCTCAGTATCCATTCCACCCATCTACTGCAAAACCCGAAGGCTTGAAGAATGGATTCCAAATACTTCCAGCTTATTCTGTCGTATGCCTTTAACAGGTCTAGCTTAATCATCATACCTGGTTCCTTTTTTTGCTGCAAGGTGTGTATAAATTCTTGAGATACTACCAGACCATCTAAAATTTGCCTCCCTTCCACAAACCCAGTCTGTTATGGGGAGATTATGCTGGGCAGGATAGGTTTGAGTCTTTTGACCATTAAGGTGGCTATAATTTTATAAATCACATTACAAAGGCAATCGACCTAAAGGCCTCAGCTGATTCTGAGTTCGTCGTTTTGGGTATGAGAGTTAATAAAGTAGAATTTAGTCCAGGCCATACCTTTTGATGTATGCAGGCTTCCTCCACCACTTCTAAGATATCCTCTCCTATGAAGTGCCAGCAAGATTGGTAAAATTCGGTTGTATATCCATCAGGGCCTAGGGCTTTGTTCCTTTTCAAGCCCTTCACTATTTCCTCCACTTCCTCTAGGGTTGCTCCCCTCATCAGGGCTAAATTTTGGTCTCTAGTTACAAGCTTGGGGATCTCCTTGTTGATCCTTCCTATGGCTTCTGTTCTATTTCTCTATGGTTCAGTGAGTAAACTTCTGAAGTGATTTACCAAATCTTGTTCCATTTCCTCATGTTGAGTTATGCGCTGCCCTTCCTTGTTTTTAATTGAGAACATCCTATTTCTCTGTCTATGCTGGATCATAGCTTTGTGGAAGAATTTTGTGTTTCTCTCGCCTTCTCTGAGCCACTACACTCTGGAATTTTGTTTCCATACAAGTTCCTCCTGTTTCCTTCGCTCTTCTAATTGGTTTATTACCATACCTTCTTCTTTGTTTCTATCCTCGTTCCTGCCGTCCAGTATATCCTTCTGCTGCATTTCCTCCATTTTCTATTCTAAGCGCTGCTGCTCTTTGAAGATGTCCCCGAACTCCTCTTTATTCCATTTTTTAATTCTTCCTTTAAGCTCTTTCAATTTAAATTGAAAATTTTGCATCTTACTTCATCCCCTTTGACTACTTTTAGTCCACCATTCTTCTATTTTTGGAACAAAACCTTGGTCTCTCAACCAGAAGGCTTCAAACCTAAATGACCTTCTTTTGGGGCTCTGTTTGAGATCTATTTCTAATTTTATTGGCCAGTGGTCTGATCCTACTACCAGTAGGATCGCGGCTTCTATGAATACATATTTCATCAGGATTTGTTCTAAGATAAGAAATCTATCCAATCTTGAAGCTATTTGATTTGACCCTCCTCTGCAATTATTCCAGGTATGAATGCCATTTATTGTTTGGATATCCACCAATTTTTTCTCTGATATCATATCTCTAAACGCTTCCATAACTGAATCTAACCTTCTCATCCTACCCCTCTTTTCTTCTAAGGTCTTTACAATATTAAAATCGCCCCTATAATCCATGGCATCTCTCGAATAAGTCTCCTCATTGCTTTTAGGTTTTGGAGGAATCCTTTTCGATCTGCATGTGTATGTGGACCATACACACCTGTTAATACTGCGCATTCCGCTGATCCTATTATCTTGAATGTTCCTGAGAGGATTCGCGAAAGGTTTATCCAATTTTCAAATTGAATTTCCTCTGGATTCCATAAGATTGCCAACCCTCCTGCCAGTTGTGTCCTGTCCCATTATTTCGTACCTGATGTTACCCTTGTTCATTATTTCTTTCATTCTTTCAGTACTAATTTTTGTTTCTTGGACTATCATTATACTTGGTTTATCCCTTTTTAATCTATCCTTCAGGTATCTTTGTTCACCTCTACTGTTGAGGCCTCTGATGTTCCAGCTTGTAATGATCATTTTAACAATCTTGGAGGTGTTAGGAATACCTTTGATAGAGGTATGACCTTTCCCGACTTCACCAGCATCTCTCCCACCTCTTGAATTGTTTCACTCATTGATTGACTGCCTCTCTTTCTTCCTCCTTTGCCAGAGCTGCTCATTCCCACGATCTGCTTGCCTTGTACGTCTATCGGTTCCAATTTGTTTGTCGTTGTTACCCCTACTTTTTCTTTATATTTTTGAAAGGCTTCTTTATACAGTTGCTTCTGCTCCTCCAGGATGAATCTTTTATCTAGCATCCTCCATTCTTGCAATAGCTTTCTCATTATGCATTCCTATTCCCCTCCTCTATCTTTTTGAGGGTCTATCTCCATTTGTGTTTGATCATTTGGTTGATCGTCTTTTTCCTCTGCCTCCCTCTATTCTATACCCTTTTGTTCTAATATTCGTTTTCCTGTTTCTTTTGAGTTTTCCATTGTCTCTTCCTCATTGTCTACATTTCCCCCATCTCAATCTCTTCATCTTGGAGGGCTTTGAATTTGTTTTGCGACTCCAGGTTAATGATTTCTTTCGGTATTTGTCTTTGTTGCTTGTTAAACCCTTGTTTCTTTTTCTGCTGAACTTCTTTGAAGCCCTCTTCCCCCTGTTCAAGGTTCCCTGTTGTTCTCTCTTCTTCTCTCTTCTCCCTTACATCCTCTGTTTTATTTAATGGATATTGTCTGAAGAGATGCCCAGATTCATGACATCTTCTGCATCGGAAAGGTATATGCTCGTAATCCGCTGGTTGTTGCCAGATCTCGTCATGGTATTTGAGCTCAATGAAGTCTGGGAGAGGTTCAGTAATATTCATATATGCGCATATTCTGGCATATGATGTATATATTCCTCTTTTTGTAGAAATAAATGTTTGATATTTATCTCCAATGTAATTATGCATTTTTTCCTTCCTAAATAAATTGATTAATTTAAAAAGTGTCATATGACATTAATTATGGTTTTTTGATCATGTGATATAAGTAACCATGATACTAGCCAATGGTGTTCAAATATAACTTATTTATACATTAAGAATCTTCATGGTAAAGTGATGGTTAAGAATCTTGTTACACATTTTTTTAAATGTATATAATCCATATATTAATTATTTTTATAGTGAACAATGATAACAATTTAAAATACAATTGTAATTTAGGTATTTTTTATGACATTTTTTTAAGCAAGTGCCTAAATTTGACATATATTTATTTATTGTCATTGTCATTTCATCTTTTCAACTCTTAATTATTGGCAATATTAAAATATGCATTTCATTACTCATGTCTATGTAATATTTAAACTCATCCATTTGATTGGTGAGATAAACATCTACATGTATCTATTTGAGAGAGAGAGAGAGAAAGAGAGAGATGTGTACATGATAGAGAGTGATATCCATTACATTTATAAAAAGAAACTACAAATTGGAATGGAGAAAATAAAAGAATTTAGGCACAAGAAGAAACTCCAAGATAATCGCATAATGAATCGTGGTTATAGAAAATAAATAAACACAATATGTGCATTCACCATGACTATAAATCTTTGGGCATGCTAAAAAAATATTGTCACTATTCTAACTCACATCATGCAATCCCACACCATGAATGAGAAGGTTGAATTCGCACACTCACCAATGTGCCCTTTGTATGCTATATAAAATCTTGCACTCACCCATGTGCCCTGCTATATAAAATACCTATGGGCATAGAGTAACTAGAATGAAGAGTGCTTTAATAGTTCAATAAAAATAGTTCAATAGAAATAATAATAGTAACATAATATTTTTTTTTGTTTGATTTTGATATATTTCATGTAATTTTTTTCAGTGTTAATATGGTCATTATATATCCTAGTTTATGAAATAGAAATCTCAAATGGAAAATTACCATGCCTTATATGCATTCCATCACTTCATAATTTAACGCATACATGACCATGTTTGAGCCTTTCAAATCTTGAGGTGTGGGTTAGAGAGACCCATTGTTGATAAACAATTGCGAATTTCTTCAAAACACATACCTTATATATTATTATTGTTTGAAATATTAGAATATTCCCAAATCCATATTAAAATGTAGAAATAGGTTCAAATTTGTTTTATTATTTACAAGGTATTTTCTCAATCTAATTCATCACACTCAAAGTTGAGATGAATTGCTTCCCTTCAAAATACATTACAATTAATAATTTGAGGATAGTAATTCGGAATTTTAGCAAAATAATTCAACCTACTACAAAAAACTCTAAAATTACATAAACAATGATTATATATAATTTTGGAAATCATAATCATTTACTAATTTTAAAATAACTAACATGATTCAATATATTTGTTCGTTAGTTAGTTTTTTATATATACTTGATTTCATTTTATTAGGTATATATACATGATTTCATTTTATTATGTATATATACATACTTGATTTCATTTTATATTAATGTCAAACTAGAATTAATAAGATAAAACACAAAATTTATAACACCTAGATATAATATTATAATTTAAATAACTAACATAAACATATATAAATTTTAAAAAATAAATCCATCCTAAAAAACTACGAGTGTCACTGACCTTTTAATTTATATAGCAAACACTAATTATATTATTTAACCTTCTCTGTAAAATAAAATAAAAATAAATTAATACTTGAAAAAGATTAAGTCAAATCTCAATCAATAAATTATTGGTTGGAAAAATATTCAATCACTCATAAGTCAAATCTCAACCATGCTGCACCACCGAAAACTCCATAGACAGATATATTATTTCATATAGAATTATATGTACAAATTAAAAAGTCGACTATACTATGACATCCAGTAAAAGGCCGATTCTAGTGTGACATCTATCCCTAAAAGTCCCACTATCCCTAAAATTGAAATCTCAAATGAAAAGGAAACTAATGGTCAAGGAAACGATGCCTTACTGTATGTAAGGTGGTGGCTACGTTGGTTGACTAACACAATGCAATGATGAAGGAGTTAAAAAAAAAAGCGCACACATGACAAAGAAGTCTCACTCGAGAGGAGAGTATATGTTAACTGGGAGGAGGGATCCTACAGAGGGGGGTCGCTGTAAGGGGAGTGGCCATTTCGCATGATAGTTTAAGGATCTCTGTGAGGTCCACCGGGTGGTTAGGGGAAGGGAGCCATGTGAAATGGTGAATCAATTTAGCCACCCACAGGTGAACGATCCGCAGGCCGAGAGCCTTGCCTGGGCACACTCGCCGACCTGCCCCGAATGGCGCAAGCCGCAGGTCGTTTCCGGAGATATCCACGCCCTCACCGCCTTCGGCGGGGAGAAACCTTTCCGGGCGGAATTGATGAGGCCGTTCCCAGATCTCTGGGTCGTGAGTAATGGACCACATGTTCACCATGGCCGTCGTGCCCGCCGGAACGCACATCCCGTTTGACATGTGCCAATCCTCCGTGCAGAGGCGAGCCCATGATAAGAGAGGCCCTGGTGGATGCATCCTCAGACACTCCTTCACCACCGCCCGTAGATACGGCAGCTTCTCCATGTCGTCCTCCCTAGGGCTTTTGTTGTTGCCGACAACTGCGTTCATCTCTGCCTGAACTTTACCTTGCACTTGTGGATTCAGCAACAACTCTGCCATTGTACATTCTGTAAGCAAAGCGGTCGTGTCTGTGGCACGGAATATCAATTCCTGCATCGATTTCCGAAAGAAATCAGAGGTGAAAGATTTTAATTCTAACACTAAAACTGTATTTTATCAAAAGAATTGTATCGTGGTTAGTTATGTTACCCATAGAACTGCGATCATGTCGTCGTCGTGGAGCTTATCTTCTCCTTGAAGCGAAAGGAGGACGTCGACAAAGTCTGAATCGTCCGTGTCGTTCCTCTGTCGATGCTCGTCGATGATGTCTTTGACAAACGATCTGACACGTGGGACAAGCCGAGCGCAGCGGCTGTGGATTCTGAGTGGGTCAAACACTCGGAGCCATGGCAGATAATCAGCCCAATTGAATGCTCCCAGGAGTTCGTATCCCTCATCCACCATTTCGCGAAGATTCTTGTCACCGTCGCCATCGACAGACCTTCGACCGAAAACGTTTCCCATTATATTATTGAGGGCCGCTTTCTGCAGATGTCGACGGAGCTTGACGGCACCACCGCTAATAATAGACTCATCTCGTATGTCAGAAAGCATTGTCGTGCAGTACGCTTGACGGCCACCTTCGTGCGCAGCAATTCGCCGCGGAGCGAAGAGATGCACAGCAGAAATCCTCCGCAGGAGACGCCAATAGTCACCGTTGGGCGCAAATCCCATCGCCCTGCCGAACATTAACTGCTGAGCCGATTGTTTGAGTGGTCGTTCTGCAAAGTGAGGGGAGCTGAGCAAGTCTCTGGCCACGTCAGGATCAGATGTAATCACGGCCGGTGTGGAGCCCAAGCTGAGGGCCATGAGCTTCTTGGCACCATGAATACGAGCAAGGTATTCGAGCTTGCGGTGAGCAAGACCGACGCTCAGTTCCATGACGCTTCCCACTATCGGCCATCCTTTGGGGCCAGGAATGGTGATGCCTTTCTTGTGTCTTCCGGTCCATGCACAGCCTCCAGGGGCGCACGAAGATACCGTCGCAGAACAAACAATAGCGATAAGTAGTGCTATATAGAGAGACCAGTGATCCCATACAGAATTTTGGTCAGTGGATAGAAAGAAAGAACCACGTACTTCATTATTGTTAAGAAAAGAAATGCTATATACCCACCAACTCCCATTCGCAGAGGTATCAGCAAACTCCATTGCATAGATATAGAGAAAGCAGAAAGCACAGAAAGCTTGAAATGAGTGAAAGAAATGGTGACATTAAATAGAAGATCGAAGCACTTCTCGTATCGGGAGATGCGTAATTCCGGGAAATTGGCAAGCTAGCAATGGCGGCTACTCATCTAGCTTCGTCTAGCTTCAGGCACGAGACGATCAGACAAGGTGCTCTAATTTAATAGAGCGGTGGCCCGGCGGGCCAAGGCCACTGGCTGGGGAAGTACATCCTGTTCGCTTTTTCTTTTTGTTCGAAATTCGAAACTCGACATGAATGGACTAACAACTCCACTTAATGCACTGACGGCTGTTACTCATCAATTCATTCCACACCACTCGTTGTCATCGGCCTTCTTGTCAAACCAATAATGTTTTTTTAAACTTCTGTTCAGATAAATTAGACGTGGAAAGAAATACCGTGAAAATTCTGAGACAAAGGTGGGGATGTGTGAAAGACATTTCAAGATATAAATAGGATTTTAAGAGGATAGAGCTCAGGGAACAAAGCTGGTGGAGTGTTTAACTAGTTATTAATGAAATGACATTCCGTGCACATGGCGACCACCACACCTAAAATATTCAGAAAAGGCATCTTTAAATAGTCCCATATTGGACTATTATGCCATTCAATTATGAAAGTAGAATGAACGTATAGATGTTCACATTCTGTTATTCCTGTTCAACAAATTCCATCAGGAAACCAGGTCGTGTTCACATTTTGTTATTCGCGTTCAACAAATTCCATGAGAAAACCAGGTCGTGTTCACATTTAGTCATCTAGTGAACAAAATCGAAGTACTGTTATTTCGTGCTTTAACGTTAAATCTTTTGTCATACAATCTTCAATAATTAATTTCACATAGTTATTTTTATTTATTTTGGAAGAGCTATCTTAAATATATAGTTTTTCTTCACGGATAAACCCAAAGATATATATATATTGAGAGAGAGAATAAACATATATAATGTTGTTTTATAGGTGGATTAATTAAGTTTCGCTCAAAGAGTTGTCTAAAAAATTTCAAATCAGCACAATTTCAAATAGACAGATACATATTAGAATACAAAAAACATGTTAAAAATGCCTTCATGCTATCTGAAAAACTTTAGAAGTGAAACTCCATGTCATTGATTTTTGGCATTTCATATTAATCAAGTACCCTGTCGGAAGTTGCAAAACCTCTTTAGAGAGTTGATCGGCTTTCCCGTTCAATTTCCTATAGATATAAGCAATTGTGGTCCTCTTAAAAAAATTCCAAGTCTATATTGATTTTACTCAAAATATGATTTATAGAAAGGATATCTAAGTGTCTTTTTATTACCCAATCAATAACTAACTTTGAATATCGAAGAAAGGCTAGATATTCTTGACACTACGAGTTGAGTAAAGCGGCGTTCACAGGGCTATAAACTTAGTCTTAGAATTCGATCGATCAGCTACCTGGAGCATAGCACAACAAATAGAGGTGATTATAGTTGACACAAATAATAGCTGCTGCTCCAAACCTTGGAGGGTCACGTTGACTTGCGCCATCAAGAAAACACTATGGGATTTCTTTGCCCAAAGGAGGCATACGTGCGATCAGGGCTTTTTTTCAAGCGAGACAAGCTTATCTTGAAAAGTTCTAATGTTCCTTGCCCACCACAAAATGTAAATAAGTAAAGAGGGGAATGTCGAAAATTCCTGCACTAATTTATCTTGAATCTATAATACAATCATCAAGTTGATCATTATTCGAGTCTAGTGATGTACGAAAAAGAGATGGTTTTACGAGCTGCATAACGTGAACTGCATATGGGAAAGAAATGTTTTCACAACCATTAAAATAGAGCACACACCTTTTGGGCCGAGACCACATTTCCACAGCTTATCCCATGACAGGAATTTATTTCTGAGAGTGAGCCAAAGGGTTTTTCTACATTTCAGGGGACTTTTGTTTTCCGAGAGGAACCCCACCAGCAATTGACATGCCCATTAAAATTTGCCTCAAAATTTTCTTTGTAACCCAAATGCATATTCATCTGAAGAAGGGTTCTTAGACCAATAAGCCTATCCTTATCATAATCTGATAATCTTATTAAGGACGTGACAAGCAGGTTAACAAAAGAAAACCATTCTATAACTATAAGATCAATAAGACCTAATATTTTGATGCATCCGGACGATGGTCAATCATTTTTTCTTTGATCGCTCCGTTGAAAAATGAATAAACCCTGAACTCAGTTGAAATCTACGCTCTCCACGTATAATTCCCTCTGTTGATTTTTATTGAATTAGTACCGATTGTATTTAACCAGGGTCCACCTTCCACAAGGACTCAACACCCGTACTCAACTTAGTGAGGGGTCAAAGGTAATTCAATAGTCGAAGGGTGGGGTTTTTTCTTCTTTCCGGATCGCACTCTTGGACAACTCGGGCCCGACCTATCGAATGCGTCCCACCCGAAGTTGGGTGTCACGCCCTGGCAAACCGGGCGCCCC
>APFE030805260.1:0-18604 GCA_000404065.3 Pinus taeda
ATTAGAATGATCTACCAAATTGTAAAAATTAGAATCTGCATCTGTCTCAGTGAAACCCAAATATGAAAGTTACTCATCAATCTTGGAGTGCCATGCAAATGGTGCCTGTTTCAACTCATAAAGGGCCTACTTCAACTTGTAAACATGAGTCTCAAGCCTATTCACCTAAAAGCCTCTTGGTTGGTTTATTCATATAACTCCTTAATCAACCTATTAAGAAATGTTGTCTTTACATAAATTTGATATAAAATCCAATGGAAGATTGTTGTGAAAGACATAGTAAATCTGATAGAGGTATATTTAGTAACAAGAGCAAAAGTCTCCTCATAGTCAACTCCTTTTTAATGGGAGAACCGTCCAGCCACAAACCGAGCTTTGTAGTTTTATATGCTGCTATCTGGTGCATGTTTAACCATGCATGATTGTTGTAAGAAAAACTAGAGTCAAATACTGACTTCTCCACTAGTCTAGGCACTATCTCCTACCCATCATTCTTTAGGAGGAGATGTATTCCTCCATCATGGCATTTTGCAGTACTTGCTTCCTTACTGCCATTACTAGAAGGTTTTGTTTCAATAATGAAATATATCAGTGCAACATAACTAGGGAACTTTTTAGGAGGGTGGCTTATTTGAAGGGAAGTAGTTGGAGCACCAACTTACTCTGTTGCCTCTTTTAATGTCTAGATTAGCCATCTAGGCTTTCTAGCTGAACTTGAAGGTAAAGAGGCACCCCTTGCACTTCCAAAAGCTTGCTGATCTAAGTATGCGTTTCATGATCTTTTTTATTTCTGCAGATCTGTTTTTGGGATACCAAGCTCTTCTGCCTCCATGGTCACTATTGGAGGTTGTTGAGACTTAGAGGACCATGCATTTTCTTCAAACTTGGTATCTCTGCTCACAACTACTTTATGTTGAGATGGAATGTATATTCTATAAGCTTTTGAGGTTTCACTCTAACCTACAAAAATGCCCTTCAAACTAGAAGGTTCCAACTTGGTCCTTTTCCCATCTGGAATATGAATGTAGATAGGACAACTGAAAAACTCAAAGATGTGTTACTTGAGGCTTCTGAATTCCTCCAGTCTTATCCTTCAAAATTCTGTGAGGATACCTATTCAAAATATAGACAATGATGAGACATGTTTATACACAGAGACACATGAGCAGAACTAGATCATGAATCAAGGCCCCAAACTACTGAGGGTTGTAGGGAACTATCAACATTTTCTTGATTCTTGATTTCATGCAAAAGGTATCAAACTCCTTTTGTTTTTGTGAATTAAGTCTAGGACTTCCTAGAAGAATCATCAATAAAATATTCATAGTAAATGTTACTTGATAAGGAAGTTGAAGAGATGGGCCCACATACATTTGAGTTGATTAGGTTAGAAACCCCTCTTGACCTATGTTTACTGCCAGGAAAACATTCTTTACATGCTGGCCAAGTGCACAACCTTTGCACACTCCTTTCTTCTCAGCCTTGAAGATTGGCAATGCCCACACCATGTTTTTCAAGATTGGCAACATTCACTAGTGCAAGTGACCTAGTCTCTTTTGTCAAAGCTCACACATGTTGTCACTATCATACCCTAAAGTTCTTATAGGATTCCCTTGCAATTTAGGATGAGAACTTGTTGATCTTCAAAGTTAGCCATATATGTAGGATCTATCATCACTGAAATTGGAAAGAGATTTTTAGTTAAGCTAGGTACATACAAAACATCATTAACTTAGTAAGCTTAAGGATATCACTTGATGGATCCCACTCTTGCAACTGGATATGTGGCATCATCACCAAGTTCTACTAAAGGTACTCTTGTTAGAGGTTGTATGTTTGCAGGCTCCACTGTCCACATACCAGTCCACATCAGACATGATGTCAGATGACAGGCATGAGACCATTGAGAAGTGTATCTCGAGATTGGATGAAAGCTCATCCACTTGAGCTGATGCTTTTGTACTCTTTACAAGTTGCTTTCCCTTCCCCTTCTTTTGATGACATTGGAAGCGAAAGTGCCCAAACATTTGACACTTGAAGCACTTGATGTGGCTCAAGTCCTTCCTTCCCTGGTTACAAGAACCTGGCTTCTCTTTCTTCCCTTTTTAACCCTTCTTAGTTCCTCTTTTCTTGTTGCCCTTCTTCGTCTTACTAATGGGGACAACATTCTGCTCCTTCTAGTTGAAGTCATTCCATAGCCTCTTCAAAATGGGAAGTTTTAACTTTTTTTTGGCCTAGATGTCATAGCCAAAAAGTTTCCAAAAAGAACAGGACCTATTTAATGCAATGAGTACTAGCTTTTCACCCTTCACCTCCTCTCAATTGCTGCAAGCTGATCATGGAGATCAATAATCTTCATTAAGTAGGAAACTACAATATCCTTTTACTCATTTGCAGGGATTAAGCTTATTTCTTAGCAATGTCTTCTGTTTGTTGTTCTCACTCTGATAGAGTGACTAGAGCATCAAACATGTACTTTATTGTGGTCTTTTTGGTGATGTGAGGGATCTAATGATCCTTCATAGATTCAAGTATGACTCACTTGACCTTGGCCATCTTCTTTTTATGATTTACTAATTACACAGGTTTGGGAGGCTCTACAACCAGTTTCTCAATGAAGTTAGACAAATCCTACTCCAACAATATCTTTGTGCCTAGAGGCGCTCACCAGCCTGGTATGGAAGAGATGTTGTAATGTCGTGTCTTGATATGTAAACATTTTGACTCAGTCAAATTGCATAAAATGGAAATGAAATAAAATAAAATAAAAATAAAATAAAATAAAATTAATAATTAAAATAAACTTGAGGTAAAATAGTCAATTTATTGTTGGTGGTTTTGACAACCCATGGTTTTGCTAATGGTATTCTTATGTAAGAATAATTTCTCACTCTAGATCCATCTTAACTCCAGATCTATCGAGTGTCGAGAGGGATCAAATCTATTGAGGTGCAAACCTCTTTTAGAGTGAAAAGAAATTTGATCCTGCCAAATGCTTGGAAGATCTGTAGTTAAGATGGATGCAGGCTGGTTACCTGAGACTTCCCTGGGATGAAGTTAAGAGGGACCTTCCAATCTGTCCATGTATTTGAGATTGACTGTAGCCATACTACTGCATTGGAATATCGCCTAAACGAAAGTTAAGACAGATCAGCAGCCTAACAAAGAACCCGACAACTTGAAACTTCACTGTGCTTTTCTCAAGCATGGATCACAGCATCCGATCCCTGGAGCCTCCTGACAGCTCCCTTTCATAGGTAGCAGTCCTACTATCTATTCAAGGATTTTTAGAATGTTTCAACAAACCTTTCTCTGATACCATTATGAATTTTTGTCTAACTCATTGTAAACAGATTCTTCTTCTAGTGGAAACTAACACTGTCTAAATTTAAAGGCTAATCAAAACTGCAATCTGAATCTCACTAAAATCTACAAACACAGTTGGAATACATACATTGGAACACACAGATCAATGTCAAAAACACATGTTACTGCTATTCCAATACTGCTGAATAAAAATCTGCTAGAAAGGATTTTGTGTAAGAACTGAAACTAACCCTATTACAGATCCATACTCTCACTCTTTCTTATAAGTGACACCTAGGGTTTATAAAAATAGATATATTACTTAGATCTCTGGATCTGTGCTCTATCTAACTGATAAAAAATGAATTCAGAAAGACTGAAAAATAAAACAGAACTGACTCATCTAACTTTAGCACTTTATCTTTAACCTAAAGTATAATGATAAAATTATCTTATTCTTTTTATGGCTGGTCCATACATGCATGTGTGTGCCCTTATTGCTGGAATAGTAAAATTTGTGATGTGCTCCTACTGTCTATTTATTGCTGCATTCTCACCAACAGATCATTATGCTGTTTGGAATTTAATGCTGCATGGATTTGTGTAATGCTGCTGTAATATAAGGTGCCCAGATCTGCCATGTGTGCTCCAACCTAGTAGAAGATGATCTGGGGTACACTATCTAACAACAATGAGCCAACAAACACTGATATTTTTTTAAATGCCACTGTGGGCTGCTAGCTTTTAGAGTATTGTTAGGGAAATAAGCTCGGTGTAGTTATTTGATCCTCACCTAAATCTGTTTTAAATCTGATACAGTGAGAGTTATTGAGATAGAGAACACATATGGCTTCCCTTTTTTGGGGGGTACCTTGACTAGCTCCATCAAAGTAATCCCCATGTTCCAGATTTGTCCATAGGAGCACGAATCAACTTTTTCTGTGTTGGGGTTGATGAAAAAGCTTTGAAGTTTGAGAAGATTGACTGACCTTGGAAGGCACATTGAAAGAGTTATATACCTGTCTTCAAAGATTTCAACATTTCTATCTTTCTAGATTCCCCATGATACTATTAGAGGAAGGCCTTTGAGGACTGAGTTTTGCTACCACTTTTTAGAGCACTCTTCAGCATAACCTCCTTGTCCACAGTCCTTTATCCTTGTCAAACCATCCAGATTTCCTTTATTAAGGACAGAATATCAGTAAGTGGTCTATGTTCTTTTCAACTCTTTTACACATGATACATTTGCTTGGACTTGATCCATTTCTTCTCTTAAGAACTTCCTATGTGGGTGCTCTATTTAAGATTGCCAACTGCATGTAAATAATGAACTTTTGAAAGGTTCTTATCCAGATGCGCTTCCACCATGAGAGTGTGCATTCTGGTCTGTCCAGGATACACGATTCTTATCCTAACTTTGGAGTGTAAATCCCCAAGGCTGGATTTTAGACCAGACATGTTCATCATCAGAGTCTTTTATATAGGCATGGCACACTTTTGATTTGTTTATAAATCCTTTTGATTGAATATTTTCTTGGCCTTTGAGTCGTCTCTCTGTTCAGCGCTATTCCAATCCTGTTGGCAAATGGAGGAGTTTCCTGGTCCAGCTGCCTGGTCTAGATTGAAGGGAGTTTATCACTGCTTCTGGCAGCTTGTACTCAGCTCCACTGCTTATCCATGGGTCTATACTGATCTTCGCCTTAGCCTCATTGCAAACCTTCCATGCCAGCAATCTGCCTATTAAAGGGAATGTTATAGTCAGTACTTTCAATAATATGGATGCATTGTTGATTGACTTGTTTGGGTTTCCAATCCAGTCTTCTGCTGAATTGGGCTCAATATATCTCTGAATGTGAATCTGATTCCAGAGGTCCTCTTTTGATATTAGTCTCCACATACACTTGGCTTTTAGGGCTTTCCCGAAGGAATGATATTCGATATGTAATGCATGTGGGCTTTTTTGTATACCTTTGTTTTCTTAGCAAAATATAGTCTTATATTATAAAAAACAGATCAAGTACTGTAATTGCTTTCTCTTTGCATCCATGCTAGAAGAGCCAACATATCAGATTGGGCATCATATTTGGAATGTCTCATGTCATTCTAAGGACAAAATCCACAACAGTGATAAGATTCAATGTTTGCTTTTATTTTTATTGTGCTCTTTCCAGCTTTGTGGCTGGAATGTGTTGTAGGTCCAATTGAATCTGTATTGAGTTCAACCTAATTGTACAATGTATTTTTCTAACTTTCTACAAACGTGTTGTTTATATCTAGTATAAGCAGATGGGGGATAGACTCATGGAGTACTAGGCTTGTGCAGTTACATCCTGTAATTAATCTATTAAGATTGGTTCTGGTCTCCTTAAGTCCATATCCAGATGGGTCATGAGGGGAATGCAGAAGTTGATTTTGTATTCTTATCGGCACTGGGTCATAGATCCCACGATCCTTCATTTAATGTCTAGTTTTTGTCAATAATTAGGTTCTGTTCTTTAGATACTCCAATCTTTAGTTTTAACTTTTAATGTTTAGTGTTCTTTTATGGTGATTATTTTTTAGTATTTAGATCCTGTAATGATCCTTCTACTATGATTGGTTCTTTTTAAATTCTTTTCTAAATCCTTTTCTAAATCCTTGATGTCAAAGTAACACAATTTCGTTATCGAATCAGGCAAGTCTTTGTTCATTGGAATTAAAAACATTTTACGGAAATGAGAGTGCTACCAGGAAAAAATTTAGATAATACAGTTCTGTAGTTTGATGCTACAACAAATTTTGTTTGTGCTGTCACTGCCTTGTTTGGTTATTGGTATCAATTCTACTTTGGTACTGCATTTAGATACTTCAAGCTACATCATTTCCACATAAGATTGATAGGAATTCGACTATGTAGTGATTATAAAAAACACTGCTGTTTATCTATCCTATTTTAGTACTACCACACGACTTGCAATTGTGCTAAACAAAAAATTACGAAATAGTTAAAATTTTGATCCATTTTTTGCTTTTGTAAGAAAACAATAGTTTATTTTAACCAGTGTTCCATGAGGATGTGTCCCCTATGGTGGGGTGCACGTATCCACGCTTCCCACACACCTAGGATGGGAAGATGCTCAGGGACACGTTTCCCCACGCCCCCTTTTAGGGAGACACAAGGAGACGCAGGGGGAAACGTTTCCCTACTGTGGGGATGTGTTTCCCCAAAAGGGGTGCTTCTGGGCAGCTCCCCTAAAAAAGGGCTAGGTGCTCCCCCTTAATTTTGCTTGAAACAATAATTTATGAGTGGTAAAGCTCAACATTCAACCCTAGGGCCCTATTAATTGACTTAGGATGTTTGAGAGTGGTTCTGACCTCATTTTATTTCATATGGAGAAAGTAAATTTCAGATTCCACTCAAAATGCATCAGACAACAATTTTTAGGATTTCAGGAATGAGCGAATTGCGATGTTTCCATTGGGCTCTATTATATATAAGGGTTTGGAACTACCATTTAATCAAGAGCACCAAGCCCAAAAGCACCCCTTTTGAGGGGGGCCATGTTCTGCTTAATTTTTTTTCTAGTAACTGTTGTAATATAGAAATTAAAAAAAATTATAAAACAACCATAAAAAATTAAAATTAAAAAGAGCAACACATAACAAATATCAAAACCTAAACTAATTTGCAATCTCTAACTCACTCATTCGAGTTACCAAGCTTATGTCTACTCAGCTTGCTGCGCAGCACTATTTGACTTACCAGTTAACTGTTGCACCTCCTCCTCCATGGCACTCCTAAAATGCTCATTGGCCATTTTTAATCGTCAGTTTTAACTTTCAAGTCTTGACTTTAGATATGGATGACCTTAGACTGATTCTTTGACTTTCACTCTTTACTTTTTTTGAGTTTGAGTTATATCAATTTACTATTCCAATCTTCAGGCTTAAGTATCTACTACAGTCTATTTTGGTTAGTACTAATTAGATTCTAGAATCACGAATTTAAATTTTAAATCAATTTAGAATCTAGAATGATGAATGATGAATTTAATTTTTAAATCAATTTAGATTCTAGAATGTTGAATAATGAATGATGAATATGGATCAATCTAGTTCATTATTGAATCTCGTGGTGTATGAATGAATGATGTATGTATTAGTATGAATGATGAGTATGGATCAGTGTATTTCATTATTTAATTCAATCATGTACGGATCAATGTATTTATGCTTTCATTATTGGAATATATATATTAAAAAAAATTATATACCCCCATATCCCCCTACCCCCTAATTTTACCTAAAATTTGAGGGTACTCTCACACGCCCCCCCTGTGCATCACCCCAGACATGCAACTCCCTATCCCGGAGTCTTGGTGGAACATCAGTTTTAACTTGCCAACATAGAAGGGTTGAAAATATAGTATGACTTCATATTGAAATATGACCATGCCCTTCAAATTTGATGCCAGGTTGAAGAAGTATTTTAGGAAAAGTATTTTGAAGTGTGTTCTAGTGTTTGCCTTTTAGAAAATGTCAATCTTTTTTCAAGCTTTCTTTTCAGTTCTTATAACTGATTTGTTTGTTTTACTTTAGTGGTTTATTTATAATAGTTAAAAAGGCTTACGAGATTTAATGGAAACCTTTTATACCCACACCAGATATGCCAAAAATACCTTAGACGTGTGAATGCCAATTTTGATGCACCGTTCATATTGTGCAGTTGTGATGTTTTTTGTTAACGATTGTGTTGAATAGCTTTGTGTCGAATGATGCAGGTACCTTCAAGACAATTTATACCACATACAGGAATCACATGAGATGGATCTAGATTTGAAGATAGAATTCTTCAAACATGTTAACTAATGCATTCAACTGTCCAATGTTCTTAGGTAGTGGTCTTGTAAGATTTCTTCTGACAATATCTGGTAACAAGAGTATTATTGTAATCATTAAAATGTTATAAATAAGATATATGAAATAAAAATTCAGGTATTGAATTTTTCATTAAACATTATTTAGAAGTATTAATACTTATAAGTATCTTAGACATGTATTTGTGTGAAAATAAATTGAATTGGTTTATGTTTAAGGACAAGGCATCCAAGGCGAGGTTAACCAAGACAAAAGTCACTCATCGTAGTGGCCAGAAAGGTTTAAAAGCACTGATAACAACTTTTGTAAGTATATTAAACATGTGATATTTTTTTAATAATTTTTGTACTAGAAGAAAGTCATTGTTATCCAATTTCTCCCTATTTACTGATTGATAGGAACTAAAATATGGAAGACCTCCAAATCATTCGGAAAAGGAGGTGGTGCAGCAAAAGAGATGGGTTGAATTTGTTGTTTGGATGGACTCTATGGTATGTAATCTTAGTTGGATTTCCAATATACTTTTAAACCATATTTTCATTTTATTTTTTAGTACTATTAGATATTATATCTTATCTCATTTTATGGTTAACATTGTATAACAAAAACATGTGTTGTGTTATGTAATTAATACTAACATGTAATATTGATTTTTTTGTCAGAATGCTATAAGTAATGATTGCCAAGACGATGATCCAAATTATGTTCAACATATATCAGGAGATGATGAGGATGATGGTGGTGAAGGAGGAGATGATGATGATAGTTGCGGTGTTGGTGATGATGTGGATCAGAGTAATGAGGATGGTCAAGATGATCATGAGGATGATCTTGGTGGTGGTAGCTAGGCATGCACATGCATTGCTTTTTATGAAGAAATTATTGTGTAGAATGACATTGTTATGTTTAGATGGGTGTTGTGAATTTACCCTATATCAATGAGACATTTTGATTTTGTAATCATACGATGAGTTTGATTTATGTATGTTGTTAATTTATCGTAGAATAACGATATTCATGAAATATTTTGATTTGTTAATCATATTTGAATTTTACTTGTTTTGATTAAAAATAATACTGATTTTATTAGTATTATGTTGCTATTTTATACATGTTTTGAAAATTGTTAATGACACATTGTTATTTTTTTGGATGGATGTTGTCAATTTCTCTTAAATTTCTTTACAAATGATTTTGAATTGTGATATCTGCTTTAATGATATTTAGAAACTATCATATATTTCACTATGAATCTATAAAGGGGGTCATATATGTAAAGAAAAATATACTCTATATAAGAAGTCAAATGCGGATGTAACCATGGATGCAAAATTAAAAGTAAAATTGGATGTTAAACTAGGAATTAATACAAAATGCAAACAATTGACATACAAAGTGTTTTAAATTAGAAGTGAAAAATTGTGCAATAGTTGACACAAAGAAGGGAACAAAACATGGCATACAAAAGGATATCAAATTGGGCAAACACAAGGACACATAAATGGGCACAAAATTAGATGCAAAAAAAGACAACAACTAGATGTAAAATAAGATGCAAAGTTGAGCGTTAAAAAGAAGCAAAAAACGTTACAAATTAATATGCCAAATGATGATGCAAATAATGGTGTAAATTTGGGATGCAAACTTGGGTGCAAAAAAGGAAAAAAAAAGATGTAAGAAAAGACATAAAACAAGATGCAAAATGGAGCTGAAAAAAGGTGAAACCAAGGATGCCATATTGGATGTAAAAAATGATTCCTAATCACATGCAAATTTAGGCTCGAATTCAGACACAAAATTATATGCAAATGTGGACACAAAATGAGGCAAAAAAAGATGCAAATTTGGATGGTGAAAACAATGTAAAACTAGACACCAAAAAAATGCAAAATTGGATGAAAAAGTCTGTGTAAATAATGGTGCAACATTGGACACAAGTAGACACAAAAAAATGGTGCAAAAAGGGGCATAAAATAGCTTAAAATTGAATGCAAAACTTGGTGCAAAAACAAATACAAAAGTAGACGTAAAAAATGGCTCTAAATTGAATGTACCATTAGACACAAAATAAGATGCAAAGGTGGACACAACACATGACTCAACATAAGATTCAAATATAAATGCAAATTTGGATGCTCAAAATGATGTAACATTAGATGCAAGAGATGGTGTTAAAAATGATGCAAAATTGGATGAAACAAATGACGCAAAATATGGTGCAAAATGAGATGGGAAAAATGGAGACAAATCAAACGTAAATGTGGATGTAAAAAATGGTCCAAAAAAAGATGCAAAAATGGGCACAAAATTGGATGCAAAATTTGGAGCTAAATCAAATTCAACACATGGTGCAAAGATAGGCACCAAAGCTGGTGAAAAAATAGAAGCAAAAACTAGTGTAAGACTAGATACAAAACCTCGCGTAAGACTAGATGCAAAAACTGACACAAAATGGATGCATAAAAAGACGTTAAATTGGATTCAAAATACAGTGTAAACTTGATGCAAATGATGGTGCAAAAATGGAAGCAAAGAATGACACAAAATAGGAAGCAAAAGAGAATGAAAGATAGATGCAAAAAATGACACAAAACTAGAAGAAAAACCTGTCATAAAATAAGATGCAAATCTTGGTTCAAAATTTGACGCAAAAAATGATGCATAGTTTGGTGTAAAAAATGATGCAAAATCTAGCGTGAAAAAGGATGCAAAATCAGGTGCAAAAAAGGACGCTTTAAAAATTGTACAATAGATCCAGATTTAGCGCCAGGTTGCTCATCATAATTACAAAAAAAATGCACTAAAATCTGGCGCTAAATCTGGCGCAAATCGCTGGTTTTGTTGTAGTTTTATTCTGCTGGAATTTCTCCAGCACACTCCGAGCATGTCGAAAGTGTTCCTCCTTAGTCTTGCTGAAAATTAACATGTCATCAAGATACACTATTACAAACTTTCCGATGAACTCTTTCTGCGTTTCGTTCATCAGTCGCATAAAAGTGCTAGGGGCGTTACTCAAACCGAACAGCATGACTAGCCACTTGTACAACCCTTCATTGGCCTTGAAGGTTGTCTTCCACTCATCTCCTTCCCTGATCCGAATCTGATGATAGCCACTCTTTAAATCAATCTTCGACAAGTACGCTGCTCCACTCAGACAGTCCATCATATCATCCATCCGTGGCAATGGAAATCTGTACGTGATGGTGATCTTATTGATGGCCCTCGAATCCGTGCACATTCGCCATTCTCCTCCTTTTTTGGGAGCGAGAACTGTTAGTATTGCACAAGGTCTCAAACTCTCCCTTATCAACCCCTTATCTAGCAACTCCGACACCTGTTTTCTGATCTCCTCATTACCTTTGGGGCTCATTCGATATGCTGCCTTATTTGGTAAACTTGCTCCACGTATAAAGTCAATATGATGACTCATGCTTCTCTTGGGAGGCAACTTGTCTCGCTCGACTACAATATCACTGAACTCCTGCAGCATTTTCTGAATTGCTGCAGGCAAATCAGACATTTCTGTGTGCAACAACACTGTCTTTGCTCTCCTCACAATAGCATAGTTCACTTCACTTTCTTCAATCCGCTTCAAAAACTGTTTTCCACCCATTGGTAAAGTTTTCGTCTCGCTTGTTTCTGCTATCTCTTCCTCCTTGATGGGAACAAGCATGTGCTTGATCCCATCTTTGACAAACTTGTAGCAGTTTGTCTTCCCATCATGCACTACCTTCCGGTCATACTGTCGTCGCCTTCCTAGCAGTATGTGGCACACGTCCATTGGCATAATATCACAAATAACTTTGTCTTCGGTGGAACTCAAATTCACACTGTTCGTCAACCAACAGCTGATGGCCTTTATGCAGCCACGACACCTTGTAAGTGGTGCGGTGCTTCAGCTGCTTCAAACTCAGCTTCTTTACCATCTCGGTGGCTACCAAGTTATATGTACTTCCACTGTCGATGATCAACTTACAACATTTCCCGTGCGACTTGCAAACTGTCTGGAATAATGCTTTCCTTTGAGTTTGTTCAGCTGTTTCTTTGGCTGGTTTCAACAACACTTTGTTCAAAACTAAAGCTTCCCATGTTTCTGGTACATTTTCTGCTTCTTGGGGTGGTGTCTCTGCTTCCTCAGGCTGTGCGACAAACGTTCCTCTCTGGCCAACTTGTTCCGCTTCAGGGCATTCAAAAGATCTGTGCCCCCATTTGTGGCACATGTAGCTCTGATAGTTAGCTCCCCTACCTCGGCCATTCCCTCATCCTCGCCGATATGGCCTGCGACCTCTAGCGCTGTCTCCTTTCTTCGCTGTTCCTGAAGCCTTGGAGCTGCTGCCCTCTTCACTATTACTGGAAGTCCGTCCTCTGCGATAGGACTGTCCTCGTCCTCTGCCACTTCCCCATCCTCTCCCATCATTCTGTTTTCTGGTGATCTTCTCCTCTACCTTCACAACACTCTCGTAGGCTTCTTCTGTATTCTTCGGGGAAAGAACGCTGATTTCATCCAATATTTCCAATCTCAAACCATTTACATACCTTGTTGTTTTCTCCAGGGTGTCCTCTATGTAACCAGCTCTTAAATTTACCCGGTAGAATTCTTCCGTATACTCTCTAAATGTCATCCCTTTTTGCGTCAAAATCTGCACTTGGCGGTGCACTGCAATCTAGTAATCCTTGGGCATAAATCTACCTTTCAGCTTGGCCACCATCCTTGGCCATTTATTTATTGGAAAATTGTTCATCCTTCTTCTTTATGCTTGGACAATGTCCCACCACAGGGTTGCATGTCCTTTCAGCTTTGTTGCACCGAACTTAACTCTCTGGTACTCACTCACCTCTTCACACTCAAAATACTTGTCCAATTCGCTGATCGAGTCCAACAGAACTTCTGTGGACAAGCTGCCATCGCAATTTGGGATCTCTGGTTTAGGCTTGCTGCTAGCCAATAGGACCGACCTCAATAATATCATCTCTGACCCTTCTTCATCTGTTCCATCTGTTGTAACTATGGCTTCTTCTTCGTTGTCATCTCCTACCTCTGAATCCATTCTCCTTCCTACTTCAACTGCCTCAAAACGGGCAGTAAGGATCCTTATTTCTTCTCTCAGTCCTTCATCTACTACTCTGCGCACAACTCTCCCAAGTCCTCTTCTTCCAACTTCCATGTCTATCGTGGCACTTTCAATTTCCTGCTTTGATACCACTAGATTGGTCTGACCCCCTCTTTACACTTAATAAATGGATATAAATTAATATGAATGATTTCGCCGGTGATCAACTATGTGATTAAGTTAATCAAAGGTTGATTACAATGATTAGCACAAACATTTTTACACCCGATCTTTATTGCTCGTACCAACACCGTTGGATGTAGGACATGTGTCCATTCCTCGGTAATCACACTCCCACCTTGGTTAATGACCCACAAACCCTATTCTCTCGGTCATTTGTGCATTGTTCTGTTGGTGGTTCGAGGGTTTCACTGTCTATTCTTTTGGTGCGATTTCAGTGTGGGAATATGCTGCTACTGTTGCTTTTGCTCGACCTTGACCTGGTTATATGCTCGGCTCCACCGGTTGGTAAGTAACGTTGTTCTATGCTTTCTTTTTTTCCCCTCTCGTTCCTCTGCCTTGGCACTTGATATGCCCTACTACTCTATGCAAAATACGCTTGTTTTGGAGGGTTTCTCAGTTTTCTGAATGTAGTCTCATCTGCTCATTTCGCTTGACTGTAGTGATTGTTCCTCGTCTCGGTTTCTTTAATTCAATCGCTCTCGAATATCACTGGTCATGTTGCACTGTTGCCTTGGCAGGTTGTGTTCTCGGGGGTCTACAGCTTCGGCTTCTTCCACAGAAATGAAAGTAAGTTATTGTTCTATGCCATCATCGTTTTCCACTCGTTACGCTCTTGACTGACTCAGTTGCTCTTTTGTGAGGAGAGGGACCCTTGGGTGACCGCAACCTCGGTGTCATATCTCATCACTTGTAAGTCCCGAACCCTAAGCTTCTGGTATTTTCTTTCCTCGATTCTTTCCTTCCTTCCACGCAATGCTTACACTCTGTTTTGGTGGATTATTGCAGGTGGGTTCGTTCTCGTGACCCTAGCTTCTACTCTGTCGCGTGCTGGCAAAACCCGAGTAGGGTATCTCCTTATTTACTTGGTTTATTTGCTTTCTCCTGTCGTCACTGGCTTAAAACATGGCTTGGCTAGTTTTAGGCGCAGAATCTTGTGTCTGTCCCGCGTAATGTAATTGTAGTCCTCACGCTTGCATTATTACAGTTTTTGGGTTGTGGCCATAGGGTTTACAAGTTAGGATTTTTCAACCCGTTCTCTATCATGCACTTATTGGACTTGAACGACGTTAATTTCAGTATGGAATGTAATGTATATTTGACAGAGATTATATGATTACTTTTTGTGAATAAATGAAAGGGTTCCATTGTCACGAAATACCTGTGTTGTTGGTTTCTATCCTCGGTGTGTGGAACTTGTGCGTTATCCAAAAATTTCTTTCGCTCATTTGCTTTAGTTGGTCTGGGACTAACCTTCCACGTCTTTGTAGTTTCTCCAGTTCTTACACTTACAAAGTCTTGCTGTGTGTCGGCCTGTTAAGTTAATGAAAATAGAAAAAACACGTATGTGTTGTACAATAGAAATAAAAGAACTTGCTTTTACTGTGTTAAGCAAATCAACATAAAATACTGTAGATGGATAGCTGTGGGATGTCAAATATAACTTCTATGTGCTCAGAGATTTCTATTATTTTTCTCTTTCCAAAAGTCGAACCTGTTACAATACATTCTGTCTCCTTTTGAATGATTTTGGAAAACAATTTCTCTTAACTGGTCTTAGTTACATTTGATGGTTTGTTTTCAGTTCTAAAACTGTTTATTTTTCCTACACTATGATTTGTAAAGGATAACATGATAAATAAAAACAATAAACTACAACAGTTCATTAAATTCAACTTTTATCTTCCTAAATACTACTTCTCTAAGAAATTAAAATAATAAAAGAAATGAAATTAAAGTGTTCACCTGAAATTTCCTCCTCACTCCTCTCAGAGACCAAATGACCCTGTGTCATGATGATCCGCTTCAGCGAGATGCTCCCGCATCATCTAGAGCGTTGTCCAAGACTCTCCCTCTCTCTCTCTCTCTCTCTCTCTCTGAGTTACTTCCCATGTGTTCGAGCTCGCTTCAGTTGCATGTTCATGTATTGATCCAACCCACATTCCAACAAAATTTCCACTTACACATTCGTTTACTAAGCTCAAGGTGTTTCCTTTACAAATGCCATAAAAAATTGAAAGCGCAAACAACATGTTCACTAAGAAGTTGCATTTGATCCAAAAGTGTCATTGAAAATCCTAAGAAGTTGCATTTGATCCAACAATCCAACCATGTTTTCAAAGGAAACTTCATATATAACCTTGTGCATTTACTATCTAGCATGCAATTTCCCATAAGTCCCATTTTTCATCTCCTTATCTCTAAAGACAACAAGTCGTTTATTTCATATGGAAGTTTAATAGCTCGCAGAGCAATCTGTCCACATCTATAACATTTGGATTTCTTTTGTACAAACTTACAAGAAAAAATATCAAAAAAGGTAGACATCCAATAACTAAAACTCTTTCCAGAGATAAACGCCTTTCTCTTTCCTCCCGTCATCAATCAATCATGCTACAATACTTATGAGCGTGCTTCTTCCAATCCCACATGCATTTCTATGGAATTAATTATAACGTGGTAGAATTTTATTCGAGGGCAGGCAATTCCCTAACCACGTTTGAAAGAAAGAGCGTGGCATTAAGAGTTGTTCTTCCTGCATTGTTCATAGTTTCCTATGTTATTGTGAAACATTTAGGGTTATACCCAACATTTCCCTTACGTGGTTATCCTCTCTTCGAAGGAGCACACGATTTCTTTTTTCACAGCAAGATAGAGTGTAAGGTAAAGTATAATGGACATTGGAATGATCAGAGGATTGAAGGATTTCTCACTATGCCACATGAGAGAAGAAGACGCAGGAGAGGCTCAACCTATCACAAGGGAAGAGCCTATGGCGGTAATTCCCCGCTTCAGAATAGGGTTGTTGTGTTTGTAGGTGACTACCTTGAATAAATCATTGAGGAAATTGAGGAGGAACTATCGATATTGGAAAGGGAGGCATCCTCTCGGAGAAGGTCTCTTTCTAACACAGAAGGGAGGGCTCAGTGGGATAGTTGGATTCGAGATACAAGGAAATCAAGGAGGAGAGAGAATGAGTAGATGCGCGTGATTAACCTCCATTGTCAAATGAAATTCCTTATGGGTGAGGAGCTCCTCGATAATCAAGATGTAAGGAGGGATATAATATAGAAGGTGGATCATATGCATTGCCACCTCACACATTCTAATTGAAGGTTGACTTCAATCAACACGAGGCTCGCATGGATCGAAACACATCTTGTGATTCCACCACCAACCCCATGACCCCCGACTACACCAACATATCCTATTCCCAAAGATGGATCAAACTCTCGTCCCACTTCCTAAGTTAATGATGTTTGTTTACGCAGAGTACAAAATTCCTCTTTCGAGTGTTCATGGACATGATAATATAGAGCAACATTTATATGTTTTTATGTTTAAGTCTACTTATGTGAGATATGGTCGGTCACTTATGGCCCTCTGTAGGGACCAATTTTGGGTATGGTCGAGTCTCCGTGTCAAGAGACTAGAAAGACATGTGTATGATGTAAAAGCTTTAACTTGTGGCAATACATCTCACCTTAAAAGAAAGAAAAGAAAAACATGATTTTAGCACAAATATAGATACATATAAATGTGAATTTTTACATCAATCATATTACTACTATACATGCATTTAAAATATTACGCTACTTCAATTTTACCATACAACTCATTTACTTCAGGTGTTTTTCATAAACACAAGTTAATAAAAGTCCTTCAAACATAAATAGAGAAATTAAAACTACCTCTTGTTATATATCGCTTAGTTTAAATAGGTTATACATAATCTATTTTAAATTTTGAAGATCAAACATAAGTCGAACGAGCACAACCCTCTCTCTATTGATATATATTCTATATAATATAAAATCACACAAACAAAATAAACTAACTATTTTTTAATCTTATCACGAAAACAAAAACAAAAAAAATCATCATTATCATATATATTAAAAAAATGAATTTAATTAGGGAAAGGAACATATTGGCTATAATCATATTCATATATCCTTTGATATGGAAAGAGCTCTCGAATCCCTTGCAGTGGCTAGGGTTTCACCCAAAACCCTAGTCGCCCAATCTTTGCTTTATTTGCATGGATTCTCTCGAGATAGTTCAATGGCAAATACATATTTTTCTTTTGCATGTACGGTTAAAAATCAAGCTATCTCTTCTCGAGTTTCATACAAGATAAGTTTTCCCTTTACATTCTTCTAGACGAGGAAGCTTTAGAATTTGAAAATTATTTTTCAAGGAATGGTTTGGTTTGCTCGTTTCATGGGTTATGGTCGCGGCTTGTCGATCCCCTTAAATGGGTCTCTAAGACATGGAATCCCCTTTCGATGGACAAGCTCAATATTTACCCTATGGCACGAGGTTTCTTCACTATGGTTTTCGAAACGATTGGAGACAAGAAGGCCACATGTGAAGCTCGAAGATGGTTTTGGGGGAGCACTAGCCTCTCCATTCAGCAATGGTGTTGAGCTTTCAATCCTTTCACAAAATAGATTTCTTCCACCCTAGTTTGGATAGTTCGGCTTCTTCCACAGAAATGAAAGTAAGTTATTGTTCTATGCCATCATCGTTTTCCACTCGTTACGCTCTTGACTGACTCAGTTGCTCTTTTGTGAGCAGAGGGACCCTTGGGTGACCGCAACCTCGGTGTCATATCTCATCACTCGTAAGTTCCGAACCCTAAGCTTTTGGTATTTTCTTTCCTTGATTCTTTCCTTCCTTCCACACAATGCTTACACTCTATTTTGGTGGATTATTGTAGGTGGGTTCGTTCTCGTGACCCTGGCTTCTACTCTGTCGTGTGCTGGCAAAACCCGAGTAGGGTATCTCCTTATTAACTTGGTTTATTTGATTTCTCCTGTCGTCGCTGGCTTGGCTATTTTTAGGCGCAGAATCTTGTGTCTGTCCCGCGTAATGTAATTATAGTCCTCACGCTTGCATTATTACAGTTTTTGGGTTGTGGCCATAGGGTTTACAAGTTAGGATTTTTCAACCCGTTCTCTATCATGCACTTATTGGACTTGAACGACGTTAATTTCAGTATGGAATGTAATGTATATTTGACAGAGATTATATGATTACATTTTGTGAATAAATGAAAGGGTTCCATTGTCACGAAATACCTGTGTTGTTGGTTTCTATCCTCGGTGTGTGGAACTTGTGCGTTATCCAAAAATTTCTTTCGCTCA